>OX463781.1:36527365-36787365 GCA_949825025.1 Siphlonurus alternatus
CCTCCTCTCTCCCCCGAGGATGTGCAGCAGGCTGGCTAGACCACGTGACACAAGTGAAGACAGAGAAAACAAAAAGAGATGAGGGCGAGTTTGAGAAAATCTGGATGAGAGACCTCTCGCGCTGAGCCGCTCAAGTTTTGCAGCAGGTAGTTTATTTTGTCAAAAAGGCAAAAAAGGTGACGAGAGGGGGACTAAAATTTTTGTCTGAAAATTTAACGTGGGCGCACTACCTCTATCCAAATATATCACTCTATGCTTGCTGTTTTATAAGCATAATATAACCGATGTCATAATTTTATTTTATTAAAAGATAAGTTAAATTTTAGGCCATATATACTATTGAAAATACCATAAGATTCTTATGTCATTTATTTTTAAGCTGTTAGAAAGTTGCTCATTTATATTATCAAAACTTAATCTATACTTCTCTCCTGCATAAAATTGAAGCAATTTATCTTGCATATTATAAATTGCTTCCAGTAAAAAAAAAAAATATAATATATATTTCATCATCACATTTTAATAATAATTTTAATTTTAAAAATAAAACTAATTTTTTTGTAGACTAATTTAACGTTAATCCAACCAGATGTGTTCTTTAATATAAAATTTAAATGTTCTGATTTTGATATTAAAAAAATAAAAAGGATGACTGTGCAGTAATTTTGAATTAGAAAATATTGTGGCCTAAATATATCACAGTAACAATGAGAGACAAGAGAAGAGAGAATGCATTCATTTGTTATTACGACATGTATAAGCTGGTGTGTGCCCCCGGCAAATAAATGTGATGCTTAGATAACATGCAACATTCACCTGTACACACCTCAGGAAAGTAAAAAAAAAAAAAACTTGTGGGCGTTGCCACGCAGTCTACAGAGACGTGCTGAACTTGAACTTCTTTGGTGGGATGGATATATATATATATATATATATATATATATATATATATATATATATATATATATATATATATATATATATATATATATATATATATATACATATATATATATATATATAGACTGGGTATCCTTCATAGAACCCCCACAATAGAACTGTTCGTAAATACACAATCAGAAATAATTGATTTTTTTTTATGATCCCTATATAATAAATAATATGTTCATGCTCTCTGTTATTTTCCTTCTGTGTGCCTTTACATCTCTCTCTCTCCCTCTCTCTCTCTCTCTCTCTCTCTCTCTCTCTCTCTCTCTCTCTCTCTCTCTCTCTCTCTCTCTCTCTCTCTCTCTCTCTCTCTCTTTCTCTTTCTCTCTCTCACTCTCTACCCAATATATTTTAGTGGGAGAGAGAAGAGGGAGGGAGAGAGAGATGTAAAGGCACACAGAGTGAAAATAACAGAGAGCATGAACATATTATTTATTATATAGGGATCATAAAAAAATAATCGATTATTTGTGATTGTGTATTTACGAACAGACCAAATGTACATCTACATATTTGTCTGATGTAGCTGTCTTGAGATTCTATATAATTATACCGTAACATTGCAGTATAAAGATGCGAGAGAGAGAGAGAGAGAGAGAGAGAGAGAGAGAGAGAGAGAGAGAGAGAGAGAGAGAGAGAGAGAGAGAGAGAGAGAAGATTCATTTCATAATTCTGTTATTAGCTTAATTCCCATGACCTTATATGATTCATCGTGGGAACTGCAGAGAAGAGAATTCAAGTGCAGTACGAGTTAAAATTCTCATAATAATGATAAGTGAGAAGGTCGGACACTCATTGACCATAAGTTTAACTCTTTAATGAATTAATTTAATCTGTCCCTTCATATTATACAGTACATATATTTATATATTTGTTTTTAATTTAGTCAGTAAATTTCGTTACATTTTTCTTTCCGTCATGCAGAATACACTATAAATATACGGTGTTGCATTGTATATTATATTATAATTTTGATTATTGCAACGTATTTGCTATAATGTTATATTATATTTTAAGGATTGACCTCATTTGATTGAGATCTCGGAATCGGCCCCCTTAAATGCTACAAGATTTGTACAAAACTTAGAACTTACCATATATAGGTGTGGCATGTAAATTTTGAAGTGGATCGGCCTTATCAGTTTTGAGAAAACTGAGGTAGAAGTTTAATATTGGCCTTATGGACAGAAACCGGAAATTGAGCTATTGTGAGGAAACCGCCCCCTTGAATCTGCTCAAACCATAAGGGATTAAGTTTTTTTTATCATTCTCGAATTCTTAAAATTTATTTCATTCGATTCCGTCTGACAGAAATTTCCTTTGACTCGCGTAGTAACTGAGGTCAATCGTTAATTGTAAACAGGAAAGAATTATTAAAGTTATAATAAGGTTAACTCAAAGTCTTCTACTCGCAATGGTTGTAACAAACCATTGTCTATAATGTCTGTCGCATGAAGCCTTTTTCATTGTTGAACATGTTTCATTGTTGAACATGGGACGAGGTAATATCTGATTTTGCCACCAGAGCAGAGAACGTAATGACATTGTTGGCGCTAGTAGACACATTTTTGACGCTAGTAGACACATTTTTGGCGCTAGTAGACACAACAACTTTCATAATTAACGGTCATTTTCCATAAGTTAACATGTAAATCAACAACCGTCCCATATTTTTCCTTTCACGCGACAGACATTACACAACAATACTTTGTTTACTAACAACGAGCAGAAGACTTTGGGTTAACTGGCAGGAGTCAATGTTTGCCATATTTATTTATTTATTTTTTTTTTCATTTTTTTTTAAGAGATTATAAAAAAAGATCATAATATAATTAGGTTATAAAAAATAAAATCTCGTCAATTTTTGTTTTCAGTTATCTTAATTATACACCAAAACAAATTGAATATTAAAGTAAATATACGTAATACTTTAATATGCCCCTTAAGGCACATGAAAGTACTATTTTTTTCTTTCTTTTTGATATTATATATTACTTAATACACTTTTTCTGCATGCACCATGTACTTAAATGTAGACCAAATAACTAGTATACTAAATAAAAAAGAGAGAGGAGGACGTTGAAATTTACACGTACACGCCAATGACGCCTGGTGTATCGCCGAAGAATTCTCGTCTCAGCACGTGTTTGTAGTGGTGCAGTGAGGGCATGGAGGGTCGGTGCGGCATGGCCTCTTCTCTACGGAACACCTGCTCCACCAGGGCAGCATCATACACAAACAGCAGGTCAGGGTGTCCAAGAAGACCACCCACCCGAACAATGCGGCCATGTTTGTGGTACAATTCCCACATAATTTGGTCCAGCTCTTCAATCTTATAGTGGCCTGAAACCAAATAACAACAATGTTTAAATTAATTGGTCATTATACAAAGCTACCAGCAGCGCCTACGTCAATTGGTCTTTCACTAAGCAAATTGTTTAGTACGGTGGCGCTCTTACTTGCTATTTGAATAAAATGTGGTGGCTGGTTTTAAACTACACTTTTGGATTTTCCGGTTTGGGCCTTAATGGAAGACGTGAGTAATCGACGCTGGCAATGGCTACCAGTATAATTAATTCCAAATGTTCAATAATAATTGTATTCAAAATTGTACACACAGTGTTAACATATAAGATGAAAAGCAAGTTAACAACTTGCTTTTATAATCCTGTGTTACACGATACAATTTAAAATACAATTTTTCTTTACCAGAAATTTCATCCCAACAGAAACGAATTAGAATTTAATATTTTATATATAGAATTGAAGTTTCCTTGTAATGAAAAATTATATGCAATAATTAAAAAAAATCATATTGTGTAATAAGGAAATAAGATCCTGTTAGCATATTTACAATGAACAATCATTATTAAACAATCTTGGAAGAAATTTCATGGATATTACTATACAATGGTTAAAATATTGTATTATAAATTCAATTTACGATAATTTTTTAATTATTTTTAACTCTCTGAAATAATTTTCAATCTGCATCTTTAACATAAATTCAACCAGAAGTGTCAAGAAACCAGCAAAATAGTTGAAATAGCTTTCAGACTTTCTCAGAGAATATTTATTTTATATTTAAATATTTTAATGTACATAATAATTATATCATATCCATATTTTTAGTCCGTACTGTCCGTAGACAAGATGTATTTCCATCAGATGACGATTTATTAATTAATGAGATATTAGAATGTGAAAATTTTAGTGACTTAATCAAAAGAAGGGGTAAAAATATGGCACTGTGAATTTTTCAGATTTTTCTGAGACCGGGAACTATTTTTAAAAATATTATTGAAAGTCTATTTTGATGACGTCACGGGCGACACTCCTTAAGAAAAAAGATAGGGCAGTGCCGCTTGTGACGTCATAAAATTGACTTCCAATAATTTTTTAAAAATAGTTCCCGGTCTCAGAAAAATCTGAAAAAATTCACACTATCATATTTTTACCCCTTCTTTCGATTAAGTCACTAAAATTTTCACATTCTAATATCTCATTCTAATGTGCTTTTTCCGTCATCGATGTGTTGTTTTACAAGTCCAAATATAAGTATTCGAATTAAGAAAAATGTGGACTCCGGACTGGAATTGAATATATATATATATATATATATATATATATATATATATATATATATATATATATCATATAAGATCGATCCAATAATACAATAACAATAAACATTCACATAGAGTATATGAAGCAATAAACATTGCAGGGTGAATACTCCCAGTACCGAAAATCACTACAAATCGAACAAAATATACAATATTTCAAAACTTTATAGTCTAATTAGTAAAATGTGAAATATTATATATTATTGTATAAAGTGTACACATTATGTATAATGTAGAGAGTAGGTCATCTAGAACAAAACCATTGGTCCATACAGTCTAAACTTGGTTGACTAAAAAAAAAAAAAAAAGTGCATATATATAATTATATATATGAAGCATTAATATAATAAACGCATTTTTATGTTTTTTAGATTGAATATCAAGATATGCTCGAGTTTCTAAATTATTGTAAAAAAAAGTAGGTGTTTTTCATCATCATTCTTGTACATATGAATCTAATACTAAAATAAAATATAAAATTGTAATATGTACAGTCATCGCCTCGAAAAATTTCATCTTTCCGGCCTTGTTAAACTCACCATGCCCTGTAAGAATGGAGTATTGACCTCAATTTTTTATATTGCAGAAATGGATAGAGCGTGCAAAGTTATCACACTAAATTTTTAGATGCTGAATTGGTTTCAGTACTTTCAGTCAGTACAAAATTTCTCCAGTTTCGTCTTACATCCAGCACTTTTGACCTATAAAACACTTATTCCAAGTACAAATTTGGTACTGAAAAAAGAGAGTAAAAAAAAGTACAAAAAATTGACTCTATATTTTCAGTACTAAATTTGTACTTGGATTAAGTGTTTTATAGGTCAAAAGTGCTGGATGTAAGACGAAACTGGAACAATTTTGTACTGACATAAAGTACTGAAACCAATTCAGCATCTAAAAATTTAGTGTGATGCTACCCTGATATTTTTCAGATTTTTTAGAGCCCAGGAAGTATTTTTAAAAAATTATTGAAAGTCCTTTTTGTGACGTCACGCGGCGGCAAGTCCTATCTTTTTCTTAAGGAGCGGCGTCTCGTGACGTCACAAAAATAACTTTCAATAATTTTTTTAAAATAGTTCCCGGGCTATAAAAAATGTGAAAAAAATCAGGGTAGCATAACTTTGCACCCTCTATCCATTTCTGCAATAAAAAAAATTGAGGTCAATACTCCATTGTGTACTGTTGTACGCAAAGTCTCATTAATTTTGACTCAGATTGTACTATTGCCTGTAAATCCTGTAATTATAGTTGCCTTGGACTGTAGATTAAAATTAAACATAAATATAGGAAATTCTTTAAGGATTAATGTCAGTGGGCTTACAATTAGTACGAGTATATAGATAGTGAAACACTTTTGAAATTTTCAGCAAATCTTCCTGATACCAGGCTAGTCTATTCCCCATGTTAAATATGTCGTCAAGATTGGTTGCCTGCTTTTAGGGGTTATTCAAACTTTTCTACCTACTCTGTAGATGGAGTTACCGTCAGATTCTGTCGCAGGTGGTAACCACATGCGACGGGGTAGTAGAGGTGCATCATCCCCAACTTGCGCTGAGGCCGGGGGGTACTGACCGTGCTATTCTCCGCTCCCGCTTGTTTGTTTAGTAAAGAAAAAGGAAGAAAAAAAACATTCATGCAAGCCATTAGCTGTCAAATCTAACCACAATTTATGATATCCCTTGTTTGACGAAATTAATTAATATATCTACGATATTTTTTTTATTAAAATCAGGCGCAGAATAAAAAAATAATGCCAGCCCTTTTTTAAAATTTTCAATACGATGCTCCGATCGCATATACATAGAGTTAATATTATCGCATAAAAAAAAAAAAGTGGAACGATCGAGTGATTCCACAATTGAAATGATGAAACAACTCCAAGTGAGTAAAAAGGGGGTCAAAATTGTTGAGTGCGTTGAAAATTTAATACGAAAATACGATAAAATTCATGAAGAAAAACTACCCTGAGCTTTATTCTCACGCCCACGTTTATACTTAACAAGAGAGCATATTTTATGATTACATAAATAATGTTGGCAAAATCATAATAAATATATTATATATTTTTTTTGAATAATTGTATTAATTATAAAATGTTACTTTTACTTTTTAAGCAAACTGTCCTTTGTCTCTATGTTGTATAATGTAGAGCCACAACAGAAATAAATAAATATAATATCTATCAGCGCGTGTATATTCAATTCACGGTGGCAGATGATAGCCTCTGATGGTAATTTTTAAACGAACAGTAAGCTACATCAAAATTTTTTTATTACATTTTATTTCATTTTATTAAAATTAAATAATGAATAGAATAAAATAATCATTTGTTATGAAAATGTTTCAAAATTCATAAATTAGAACTTTATATATTTATTTATAAGTCTTATATAAGTATAATTATTAGAGCGCGGAAAAAAGTCAAATTTTTTTCGAAAAATAGGCGCCTAAAAAGTCAACTTAATTTTGGAAAAAAGTCTACAAAAAAGTCACTCGTTTTAAAAAATAGTCCATAAAAATTTCACTTTTTTTTTTTTAGAAACTGCAGCAAAAAGGCGTTTCAAAAGTGCTATTTAAAAGTTTTTTTTTTTTTTTTATATTTCTTTACACAGACTGAAGTCTTTGTTTCTTTACTTCTTTACTTTTTTTTTTTTTTTTTTACAATATGAAAAAAAGAGTTGAAATGCACTAAAATATGTCAAAAAGTCACAAAAAGTAATCTTTTGCCAAAATAGTCTAAAAATCCAAAAATTGTCTAAATAGTCTCTTTTTTATATAGGCTCATTTTAATCCACTTCCGGAGATCGGTGGACATCCTAAATGACAACAAAATAGTCCTCATGTGCACAAATAGGCAAAATGACTTTTCCGCGCTCTAATAATTATTTACTTTACTATACTTATAGCAAATAAACTTTTTAATTTCTTTCTAAAATAGTATCATATCGTGTTTTTTTTATTATTATTATTTAGAATTTTAAAATATTTTAAATTTAAAATAAATATAATGAAGTATTTTTTTTTATTTTTATTAGCACGCTCATTTGAGATCTTTTGATACGTTGATCCGAAATCATGTATATGATATATATATATATATATATATGTAAGCAGAAAAGTACTCAGTTCTCGAGTTCACAGTTCACATGCGTTTTATATATACGCATTTTTTTTATGTTCTGGCAGGGTAAAGAATCTTCGGTCAGTTTTCAGACTTTTCAGTCAGATCCCCCCGAGCGCTTGCCCCCTCCTCCTCTCATTCTTCAGTCCGTAGCGACAAACTACAGCGCCCCAACCTCGTTTGGTTAATTTTTAAACCTCTTCAACCCCTAAGTGTTAAATTTAATGACAGCCTGCGCCATCTGAAAAGGAGGTAGAACCCTAGATCAGTGACGACAAAAATCCCTATAGCTCTAGAGTTATAGGTATTCTTTATTATATGCTGATACCATGAAAAAAAATTAGACAAATTCGATGAAATTTTCAATATATTCAGCATTGTTTTAAATGGGAACTGCTATGATTTTTAGTCAAATCAGCATCTTTTTCACACGAAAAAATTAATTATTCAAAATCTAAACCAATTTTTTTTATTTACATTAACAAACCAACAGTTATTTTGTCCTTTATTTTATGTACTAAAAAAAATTTTAGTTTATAATATAATCGAAAAATATTGAGCAATTGCCTCCGCGGTGACATAAATCCTTAACTTTCTGCCATGATCTTTCAAGACTTGTACCACAAAATCTCGTTAGCAGATGTCATTAGAGGTCTTTCTAGTTAATGAAGAATTAAGTTAACTGCTTCATCACAAAATGTGACACAAAGATCACTCAAATTTGATACTTTAATCAAATTTCTAACTCGAAATTGTTTTTTTTTTTATCTAAACATTTTAGAAATCTGAACTTACATTAGTCAATATAACAAAAATGGCATTTTAAGTGCATACATACATACATACATACATACAGGAAGCATTAATAATAAATGCATTTTTTTTTTTAAGATTGAATATCGAGATATGCTTGAGTTTCCAGAGTTTCTCTGTATTGTAAAATAGAGTGGGTGTGTTTCCAACTCGATCATCATCATTCTTGTCTAATCTAATAAGAAAATAATATTAAATTATATTACGTACATCTCTGGAAAGCCATGAACTTTACTCCTGCCTCATTTGCTATTGCTGCATCTTTAATAGACAGAGATATGTAGTTTTTTAAATTCGGGAGATGTAAGAAGAGCACCTAGTCTATCAATATCAATAGAGTTTTGGTTCACCAAGTCTCCATATAGACTGCGTGGAAATGCCTACCAACAAAGCGGGAGTAAAGTTTATGGTGTCCAGAGGTGTACAGTACTTAAGGATTATGGTCACTAGTGTAATTATTTTTTTGATGGTAAAAAAATTTAAAATTTAGATCAGAACATAGAGAACAAAATGACTGTTCACTTTCTGAAGTAAAAGAAGTATTCAGTCCAGTTTTTGAGATATTATTTTTTTTTTAGTTGAAAAATATGCTGATTTTACTTTATTTGAAAATGGCCGCCAAATTTCCAATGATATTCTCACTATTTATAGGTCTATTCGTAAATACGCATTTAGAAAGAATAGATTATTTGTGATGAACTTTCTGTACATAGAACATAAGGTTTATCACAAATAATCGATTCTTTCTGATTGGGTATTTACGAACAGACCTATTATTATCCTGAATATCTCAAAAACTAGACTGACTTTTTTGCTTCATTTTTTTTTTTTTTTTTTTGCTGAAAATTTATTTATTTTATAATGTAAGGAAGGTTTACTATAATTTTCAGAGTGATTCACCATCTCCTATATAAGACTAGTGACAATAATCTTTATGAATTTTAAATTAATTTTAAACACGCATTACATTAGAAATTTAAATGACATATGATAATAAAGTGCAAAAGATAAATTAAAACGGCAAATTTCAACATGCATAGTAATAATCACCGAGTTGAAACAGTTTTGAGGAAATATAATATATCAATAGATCGATCATCTCTGTGCAAAATATAATTATATTGTTGAATTTGATATAAAAAAATATGCATAATGAGATAATTTCATAATCTTTGTTTACATGGAATTTCAAAACATTCTATTTATCTCAGACTGTTGTATATTACAATTTAATTGTTTTACAACACAAACAAGACAAGGCCATTTTAATTAAAATGTATAATTGTGTATTGTATTTTTTGTCTGCTGTGCTGAGTACTTTATTTTAAGTATTTTTTTTTTAAATTTGTGTAGTTTTTTCTTACAATAATTGTTATAATGAATATTTAAAATTTAATTGCTGAGATTTTTTTTAAAGAAAAATTAACAATAATAATCTTTTGTTAAACCTTGACAAAATCTACCTTCACCTAATTCAGCATTTAATTTACACCGTGTGATTTCACGCAACGATATTTGATGATAAGAGATAGTGCATGCATGATGGTTCAGTTAATAAAAATTAACAACCATATAATATTTTATATCCTCGTGGAAGCATGAAATGGACACAGGTCCAATGGTATAGCAAGGACGAATATGGAAATAAAAGGTTATATTTAAAAAATAAAATAAAATATACAAAAGTAATATAAATATTAAAACTTTCATTTTAATCAAAAGATTCAAACATTTCGTCTTTTTGGTGTACACCTCGGGACAGCACAAAATTTAATCCTGTCTTAAGGCAGAGATAATACGAATCAGCTGTTAGACGTAGGTAGTCTCCTTTGATTAACAAATTAGCAAATTCACAAAATTCTGAACTTTTTTTTAGAGACAGATTTTAGTGCCTATAAGCCGCAGGAAAAAAAATCAAAAGAATGGAGAATTCTCCTACATTTATTTTATTTTTTTTTTTCAGATGCTCTATGCCTTGAAACTAAATGTCCCAAAACAAAAATGTTTCAATTTTCAAAATTAGAGACATGGGAATGGACAACATACATGAATTTTTTTTATTGTAGAAATGAATAAAGGGTACCAAATTATGCTACTCTGAATTCTTGCAGATTTTTTTGAGACCCAGAACTATTTTTAAATAAATATTGAAAGTGCAGCCACGCCCCCTGGAGGCGTCAATAGGCGTCCAGTCTCTATCCTTTTTATTAAGGCTGCAGGGGTGCCAACTGATATCACAGGACTTTCAATAATTATTTAAAAATAGTTCCAGGTCTCAAAAAACTCGGAAAAAAATCAGAGTTGCATAATTTGGTACCATCTATTCATTCTGCAATAAATTTTTTTCATGTATGTTGTCCATTTTTAAAAAATCTTTCTTCTTTTGAATTTAGCGCCAAAATTTGACGTAGAAACTGCCTTATAGCAGGTGAATTTTTCCTGCAATAAATTTATATTTTCGATTATCACTCTTAAAGTAAACTGATATTAGGGAAAAAACTATTGATACTAGGGTAGAAAAACCCGCTGATTTCGATCGTGCTACTAAAATTTATAGCCAATCACTCCTTCACGCTTAAACTATGATATCAGGCAGTTGTTGTGTGTTAACTAGGGAGTTTCTACGTCACAGTTTTCAGGTTTGCGCGCGGGTTGCATACTTTGCCCCTATTCTCATAATCCCTTCAGGGTCCCCAAATTTGAGTTAAAGAAGTTGAAACTCAAGTCAAACTTATTGTAAATATGTACCCTATCATGATAATTATAGTAGTTAAATTAAAATTTGAGTTGTAAGAGAATTCCCCATTAAACGAGCCAATTTTTTTTAATTAAGTTTTTAGTTTATTTCTCTATAGGAAGGAATCGTTTAATGGAGTACCGACCTCAAAATTTTTTATTGCAGAAATGGATAGAGGGTGCAAAGTTAGGCTACTCCGATTTTTTTCAGACATTTTAGGGACCGGGAAGTATTGCTAAAAAGTTTTGGCGAGGTCGGGTTCGAATCCACGTCCCTTTTGGGTCCTATCTTTTATTAAGAGAGGCGGCAAGAGGCGGCACTTTTTCTGTACTTTGAATAATTTTTAAAAAATATTTGCTGGGCTCTAAAAAATCTGAAAAAAATCAGAGTAGCATAACTTTGCACCCTCTATCCATTTCTGCAATAAAAAATTTTAAGGTCGGTACTCCATTGTTTTGATTTTTTTTATGGCTTTTAGATACTAAAATCTGTGTCTCAAAAATAATTCTGATTTTTTGTGAATTTACTAATTTGTTAATCAAAAGGCACTACGTTGAACAGCTGATTCGTGTTATCTCTACCTTAAGCTGCAGTTACTACACATTATGGATAGGGCTGTTTCACACCGAGTTATTTTGCAGAGAACGATTTAAAAGTTGTTAACAACCTATGCGATCAGGTGTAACGACACACACTGCAGCTTCGTATCATATACATAATAATATATATAATATATTTTATATGCCTCAAGATGATAAATATTTTAGAACAATTTCTAAATAAGATCGCATACTTACGAGGCTGTGTACGATCCACCAAAAAGTATATGTATTAAAAGTACACAGTGTAATAGAGAGTGCAGAAGGCAAAAGAGTGTTATGAGTATTTCTGAAGCAAGTGGAGTATGCAAGAATCGAGTGCTTTGGAGGGCAATTTGTAGACGGCCGAGGTAATAATGCTGCTGGCTTACCCCGTAAAGGGATATGGCGTCATGTTATGTATATAATATATATATATATATATATATATATATATTTATATATACAAGTTTCAATTTTAGGAGTGGTGAGTATTCAGTCTAGCTATTCAAGTTCAACACGCCCCCATATTATTAGCTACTTGGCATCGCCATCAGGAGTAAAGTGTATAGCAGCATATGTATAATTATGTATTATACATATATTAAAATTATTATTTTTAATTTTTTTTAATATGTATCAAAATTAAATGTATATGTGCTTTGCAAAGACCTTGAAAAAATAAAATTATTTGTACGTTATACGAGTAATAAGGAAAAGAACAACTTTTATTTTTTTTTTCTACCTGAAACCTACATACCTATACATGTTTTTGTTTTTTGAACACACCCATTTACTCTCAAGGCGTAATGTTTAAGTATATATACATATTATATACTTTTTTATATACTTTAGCTTTATATAATAGTACTTTTTATACGTTAATTACGGAAGACAAAATAAAAAAAAAATAATAACTTTCACTATAGCAGCTCAAGGTTAAGGTAATATTTATTACATACAATTTATATATTTTTTTACTTATATGAAATTTCTCATCTTTTATAACTAAATATATATGGGTGTAGATCTCGTATATCATTTCTGTAAAAATATAATTCAAGGTAATCCACATTCTCGCAACATGGACACAATTATCATCTGAAATCCATCTTTAGTGCCAAGTCAAAACTTGTTTCGTTGTTGGATCATTTATTATGTTAATTTTCCTGGACTTACCATTTTAGCAAGGAAGTAATACTCTAATATTATTTTATTTTTCTTGTGGCTGTACCGTACATAATACCACATAGAGACAAGAAACTTAGAAGATTAGTCAAACAAGTCTGCACGGTCACGCAGAAAAAAAAAATAATAAAATAAAAATAATAATAAGCCTCTTTTTATACTATATAATAGATAGTAATTTTTTTTTCGGAGAACTTATATAATTTTATCATATATTCTTACTACACTGTCTGTAATTTTATATTCATTTAGTAAAAACTGTATTATAGACGAAATTGATTAGATATTATTAATTTTATAAAAGTAGAAAAATAAGTGAAAATTATAATATTATGTTTTTAACTAAACAGGTTTATTTCTTGGTCTCTTTTTGCTGATTATTAATATCGGTCACTAAAAAACAAGCAGCTCTGACGTTATACAATTCAGAACTTGGCAAGGCTATATTGTATATTGTGTGCTCATTAGGCAATGAAAGTATAAGCACGTTACCTACTTTTAAATGCCAGACCTATTTAATAGTCTATTATTAGAACAATTGAATTGATTTTTTTTTATCAGTTGTCCAAAAATTATGAAATGATAAAATATTATTTTTATTCTCTTATTCAATCATAAAAGCTTGCTGATGGCCGGTGCAAAAGATACGAGTATATATATATATGTATAATATTATAATTCAAAATCATTAAATTAAAAGTGAAAATTTTAAACTTTCTTTACAGTTCACAAGTTCAAATAATACAAAAGAATAACATAATCATCCCTAAAATTCTAATATATTGTCTTACAGAAATGAAAATGTTATGTTCTTTTATTTATGTTTTTCATATATTATATGTTTTGGTAATTTTCAAAATAAAATGTAAACATACAATTCAACGAAATAGCTATTCTTATCAATTTGAATTCTTATCAGAATATCATACTTTGGAGCAAAATATATCAACTTTTTATTTTGATAACAACAATAAAATTAACCTTTTTTTAATTTTATATCATAAAAATGAAATAAAATATTTAAGTTACTAAAATATTAAAAGTTGTTATATCGGATTCATAAATTGATATAAATATAATATATAGTTTTCATTAGGTTTATCATGTTATTTAATTACACTTTTTTCTACGTTGATATTTAAGATTATAAATATACTTAATTATTTAAATTTAAATAACCTTATATGTGTAAACTAATCCAGCCTACAATTTGAAATATTGAAAATCACATTTTTTTCGATTTTCATTCCTTCCTTAGTAAAATTATGTTTAGTTTTTTTTATGCGAACATTAATCCAATATAATACTACTTATATTTGTGCAGAGAATGCAACAAATAATTAAATTTACTGTATATAGTCACATTTCAGGGTAGGGTGTTTGAGTATTCCCAGACATGAAAATAATGAAACATATCTTACTCGTAAAATTGTTCTCCTTTACATACTCCTTCAGCAGCTAAAATATCAGGTTTTTCGAGTTATGAATTTTTAAGTTGACTACTTTAACATAGAGAAATGAAATTTCCATGTTAAATTAGGGAACTTTAAAAATTAATAATTAAAAAACTAAATGAAGTTTGTAAATCTTATATTTTAGCTATAATACTGCATGTATTATAGCATGTATGTAGAGGAGATACTGCATGTATGTAGAGGAGAATATTTTAAGATATGTTTCATAATTTTCATGAGTGGGATTTTTTTTTTTTTTTATGTTACCCTTAAATCAACATATCGCGCTTGTACTAAAAAATGGGTACATTCTTTGTCTGTACATAAATATTGTAATTTTGTATTCGTTGCATAGTTTGCCCTGTGATATTCTTTACCTGTGATACCTCGTCTTTTCTCAAGTTTTATATTAATAATATACGTGATCTATTTATTGACAGTTCCAATCAAATACGAGATGCATAAAAATGACATGATGTGAGAAGCTGAAAGGTCAGTAAGAATATTGATAAAAATAATTATATTGACCAGCTGCATCAATTCTTTTGTTGCATATTTATTATTTTGATAGAGAACCTCGAATTGTCAATTTTTTCTTTTTAAATCCTCACAAAACACTGATGTCATATAGGACGCCATGAATGGGACAATATTGACGAAAAACTCAAAATTGTGGCATAGAATACAAAAAATATTTTTTGATTAGTAACTCACCAGTATAATTTTTAAGTAATTCAGGGGAATTGTTCTCATAAGCCCAATGTTAAATTCCGCGCACTATCGGACTTTTGTGATTTTTTTATGAAGTTACATGCAATATAGTTTTTTTTTTTTTTTTTTTTTTTTAGGTGATAGAAAAACATGTGTAGTAATTTTGGTGAATAGTAACTCAAATTTTAAAACATTGGCCACTCTAATAAATTACCTCTTATCAGAAATAAGTGAAGTTTCCTCTTTAGAAAATATAGAAGAGCATCAATACCGTTTTACTCTCAATGTGTTGCTTCACGTAAGAAAAAAGTAAATCAATATTTTGCAATATATTGATGAATAAGAGTCTTACGTCTAATTTACGTCTAGTTTCTTTAAATAGAGTATTAACCTCATTTTTTTTTTTTTACTGCAAAAATGAATAGAGAATGCAGAGACTGCAAAGTTATGCTACTCTGATTTTTTTTTTCAGTTTTTTTTAAAGGACGGGAAGTATTGCTAAAAAATTGCCAAAGTCGAGTTTGAACCCACGCTTCTTTTACTCCCTATCTTTTTGAGGCATCACACACTCTGCACCTTCAATAATTTTTAGAAAATATTTCCTAGACTAAAAAAAATGTAAAAAAAAAAAATAATCGGAGTAGCATAACTTTGCACCCTCTATCCATTTCTGATATAAAAAAATTTAAGTCGATACTCCGTAAATAATTATATACCATACAAATTGTTCGTCTTGAAAATATAATTAATTGTGTGCCACATACTACATGACATAATTATTTTTTAAATGTCTCTAATTATTAGGACACACAAATACCCCAAAAAATTTAACATATAAATTATCACGACCTGTTGTGGGAATAATTGTATAATTTGTGATTATATAAAAGTCAAGTTCACTTTCATTTTCAAGGGAAACCTCACCACATCTGTTAATTTTTAAATCGTAGAAACTATTTATTATTTCCAAAACGAATTCTTTCACTAAAATAAATAAATTTCTTTTTTAATATAAATTATGATCCCTTAGTACAATGTTAATTAGATAATTAACTTTATTATATACAAGTAAATAAATACAAGTATTGTATAAAACAACATTTAAGTTAACAATTATTAAAAAAAAACTTACCAACAATAGGAAGAAATCTCCATGCGTTTCCAATAATAGGTAAAGCTTTTGGTCCAGGTATTTCTGAAAATGGTTTTGCATTAACTGTTTCATTAAGAACTTCTGTACTTGTAGTTATATCAACTGTTATACTCGCTGAACTTCTATATCTAATAATATTTTTTAAATTTTGAGTACTTGATAATTTAATTACATTTCGAGCCAAGAGGCTCATACTTGTACAACTTATCATGACAAAACTCCGGTGCACAGTGTGTCTGTGATTATAAGAAGGGATATAACAGACTTCGTGGGTTCTTACGACACTTTGCAAAACTTCAACGCGTCACCCCCCACTACCAAAACTTGTATTCATAAAAAAATGTTAAACCCCTCTACCTCTTTCTTGTCTACGAGAAATACGCGCGCTTACGTGTTTTATATAATATCCCGTAATTTCTTATTTAAAATAACGCAATACACAACAACATCTATAAAGACTGCACCTAACAGTGCATTCATGCAGGACTTTAAATCACAATTCCATAGTTGTCGTGATGAACCGAGCGAGGAAATGATTGAGTAACTTTTCATGCACTTGCATTTTCATCCGAGAGAGAGTGGGACGCAATAAACATTATATAGACCTTCCTGAATTATAGCCAAGCGTCCAACCGAGAGATCACTTTACCTAGATGATGTAACTTTTGTTCTTAATGTCTTCTTTCCTTTGTATCACTTTTATTAGACCGTGGGATTTTACATTGTTATGTAAAAAATAGTAATTTTTGTACTGTCATTCTTTTCCTGATATTATAAACGGCATGTATATTTTGAATATTTTGTAATTTCAAATATAATAGTTGTATTGTCTGTTTGATTGTTTACGCATTTATTCTAAATGGAGATGTACTATATCATGTATCATATAGCATTCCTGTATTCTGTATTGGATCCAATTAACAAATCAAATCAATCAAAAATATAAGCTTTAAAATATTTTTTACACAAAAATACATTACAAATATTGCATGTATGATTTTATTGTGTATTAATTTATTATATTAATGTAAGCTATTACTCTTAATGTTAATACATTTTTAAAGTATATGCTATATAAAAATACATGAGATTTACTAGTTCGTCTTTAGAAGTCTTTAATTAATATTTCTTTTTATAGTAATATTCAATTAAGCTCTGCAATTATAGATATAATGCTATTATATTACAAATAGTAATTATTAATTATTGCTACCTTGTTTAGGAAACAATATTTTTATATAACTTTATTATAAAGTGTTTTACTGAGTCAATTAATGAATTAGGTTACTATGTGACAATAATTGATATATTATTACATTAATGATATTTTACTATTTCACTTACTTCATAATTGACAGGGTCATTGTAAACAAAATTTTTTAATAAAAGGAAAGAGATTGTAAAAAATTGACATTGAAAATTGTTTGATAATAATCTGTGACATAGTTTCGATTATATAAAGTGAAGGTGTATTCAAGCTGCCAAATGTTTTCATGTGAGATGCGCTTACCACCGAGCAAGGTCGAAAAATATTAACATATTTAACTTTCACTCTCTCCATAGGATAATAAGTAAATTAAATATTTACACGTCCCCCTTTAGTATTTACTCTATAATTTATTTTTATATTGCAAACATAATTCTTAAATATTTATCTAATTAAGGTATTTGTCGAGAATAAATGTTTTGCTCTACTTGATTTTGATAAATTTTGCAAAAACTTGAGGACTGAAAATTCGTTATTAGTACATGCAAATGTTGAAGTAAGTCCTAATCTGACTTAATGCAAAAAATCTGAAAATTGAGGTAGAATTTTAACACGCAGCATTATGATATAAACGAAAACCGGAAATGGAAGTATAAGATTTGTCTATTTATTTCATCCATACAAATTATAATATTGTCAAACCAAAACCTCAATAAATATGTATAAGAGAAAAAAAAAATGAGAAAAAAAAAATAAATAAAAAAAATATATAGAAAAAAATAGTTCAAACTCGATAAAGCTAAGAGAAAATTTTATTTACAATTTCAAATAATCTGAAATCTGAAATAATATTCTGAAATCATAAATGACAAAATTATTAGAACATTATTTGATTTTTCATAGAGAAATATTGTATGGTTCATTTCTATATAGTACCTGAGATTAATTATCAACAAAATGCAACATGATCGAGAGTCATGAAGATGGAAGGTTTGATCCAAGAGGTCATATACAGGAAGTATACTGATCAAGGTAACAAAGAAACGTATTTTTTTACGAATTATATCAGTCCAAACCTTTCTCTTTCAACTCAAATGGAAAGAAAAATTAAAGAGTAAAATAACAAAACATAAAAAAATGTGAAGGTATATCCTTTGCGGCGACAAAAACTGTTACAGCATTTTTAATTTTCTTTTTATATTTTTCTAGTCATGAAAATAAAATGCACTTGGAGAAAGGCGTTAATTGTATTACAATTTAGCGTATCAAAGTATATTTAGATTTTTGACACTAATGGATATATTTGTTTATAAAAAAATGAAACGATGTTTCATCATGCAGAAAAATCTTTGTTTATTTTTTCTCTGTTTCTTTTCAATTCCTCAACCTTTCACTTTTATTTCATTTATTTTATATAAAAAATTTCATATAAACTATCTTAATAATAGAAATTTAAAATTCATATACATCCAAAAAATTTTATAGGACAGCAGTCAGACAGATCTCTTTCATTTTTCTATGATATCTATGATTAATTTATAATTCTTATTTAACTTAATTCCCATTATTTCTGATAATTTTAAATAAATAAATTAGGTAGTAAATAAATAGATAATAAATCTGAATATTTTTTTTTATTTAATTTTGTTTTTTGTTTTTAGTTTTTTATTAAAGGATTTTATATAGACTCTATTATAGAAAATGATGTATTCACAGTATTGCATAAAATGTAATCATCAATGTTATATTATTTTGGAATAGCCCCCAAGAAAATTAAATTACAAATACTTTCACTTATACTTTTATTCTAGCTACTATTTTTACGTTGTTAAAATAATATCATAATTTCGATATTTTTATTATGTTTTCCTGGATTTTAAATGAGATTCAGAATAATAACAATAAAATATAATATTTGTTTAATTAAAATTTTATAACATTATGACCAACAATTTCACTCACGAATTTTTGTTTTAATCATTTAAATATTGTAAAATTATCCAAATATTTTGCCATTATTTAAATTTTAAATTCAAATTTTTATTACTTTTAAAAATTACATTATTTAATTTGATGTTACACATTATGAAGTTAATGATGATTACCATATTACATCATGACGTATATTATTTAAATTATTAAATTCAAATTCAAATAAATTTTTTTATTTCGATCATAGCTGTACAGCATGGATCACGTCAATTATTACATAAAGTATGTAACATACTTAATTCTAATTAAAATTAGCCTAAATTAATTAAATTTAAACACATATACCCAAACAATATTTAAAATATATATGATCTTTAAAATTAATACAACAAATAAAATCGTGTCCTTTTAAACATCACATTAGCACCATATTATATTATATTATATTATATTATATTATATTATATTATATTATATTATATTATATTATATTATATTATATTATATTATATTATATTATATTATATTATATTATATTATATTATATTATATTATATTATATTATATTATATTATATTATATTATATTATATTATATTATATTATATTATATTATATTATATTATTACTTATATTATATAAGTAATAATGTAAGTTTTCTTAGGTTAAAAACATAATTAAAGTTACACTAGCGTCATGCATGTTTATATTTTTTATATACCAGGAAGGAGAAAGTGCTGAAAGAGGAGATATAATAGTGCAACTGCAGGCGATGCACCAGCCGCAACCTGTGTGACCTCGGTATTATATTATAGCGTCCAAACGGACGCTAGATGATGCATTGTAAGTGCATTTTTTTATGTTGCATCATCGTATAGCGTGAATGACCGCATGTATAGTGTTAATGTTGTTTGACCCTGAATTAAAGAAAGTGATCGAGATGCAGACGAGACGTAAAATAAAAGTCTACAGTTCAACAAATGTAAGATTACCACCGGAAGTGAAGCGATTTTAGCTAAAATATAAACATGAATAATTTTAAATTTTGTACATAGTTTGAAAACTTTAAAATGAACGTATGTGAAAAGTTTCAGGCTCAAGAATCTCAGAAATCTCGAACTTTCGGTTACTTCCAGTGGTAATCTTACATTTGGTAGACTGTAGCTGCATATAACCGCAGCGATCGAGTTAATATTTTATTTTATCACCTGCGGCACTATCACGCTGCTAATGCCTAAAATTTATCTTCTAATATACAGATATCAATTTATCACGACCACCAACAAAGATTTAACATATTTCGTGAGATTATTGTTTAGAAATTATTATTCCATTGTTTTAAAATAAAGTTGAGGTGATGTTATATAATACAATAGTTACATAAATATAATACATTTATTACCTATCACCTATCATCTAATTAATTATTTATTTTTTCAATGATTTTAGCTTTCTTTTGATTTTCTGAGTATTCGCGAACGCAACAAAATTTAGCCCTCTAGCGGCCAAAAGTGTGAACTACTAGAATGCGGCTAGCTGTTCATATAACAGTAATAACAACATACTATTCTTGAGCTAATTTACGTTTCGTGAATCATGATTATATAATATTATCCACTTGCAAATTTTTAATTATCATTATAAAGTTAAATATTAGTCTTAATAAATAAAATAAAATATAAATGTGACCATACACCGCGTGTCATTTGTTTTAAATATAATCTCTTAATTATATTACGAGTGTAATTGTTTATACACAATATACATATATATATATATATATATATATATATATATATATATATATATATATATATATATATATATATATATAAAATAATTGTCAAAAGTACCACGATTGTCATATCGCAGAAAATAAATAGTTTTTGGTATGCTAAATATGTGCTTTTTGCCTACATTCACGTGACGTCATATTTTTGTGACGTATGGTGAAAGACCCGTATATACCTGCACGTTGATAGATACAAAACAAAAATACTTTAAAAATTTAGGCAGCACATTTTTTTAACATAATATATATATTTATATATATACATATACGTATATATATATATATATATATATATATATATATATATATATATATATATATATATATATATATATATATATATATATATATATATATATATATATATATATATATATACGTATATGTATATATATAAATATATATATTATGTTAAAAAAATGTGCTGCCTAAATTTTTAAAGTATTTTTGTTTTGTATCTATCAACGTGCAGGTATATACGGGTCTTTCACCATACGTCACAAAAATATGACGTCACGTGAATGTAGGCAAAAAGCACATATTTAGCATACCAAAAACTATTTATTTTCTGCGATATGACAATCGTGGTACTTTTGACAATTATTTTATTTGATGGATTGAGATGTCAAGTAAATGGAAAAAATACAATATTTGCCAATGTGATATCTGTGAAAAATACAATAAATCATTAATTAAATGTAAATTGATTCCAAATTTCACGTCAATAATGACCATTTTCTGACACTTATGGACTGATATTGACCCTAAGGTTCTTAAAAAAATTCATCCAATCACCGAACATTAATAGCTTTCCCCGCGGACTTTTGAATACGAGGGGGAAACGGCACAACAAAAAATAATAATAAAGAAATTAGGTAAAATAAAAAAATGTACATGTTCAAGTTATGTATATTTATTTCTTACGTATATATTATTGTTAAAAAAAAATAAAAATATTACAAATTAGGAGGAATAAATCAAGAGATTCCAGTTCCCTCTCAGTACCTACTGCTGAATGTAAACAACAAAAAAGCCAAGCAAACGCTGTATAGCTCTCATATAACAGCACAAGTAAATAATTATAAATTGTAACGATAATTAAAAGAGAACATTAATGTATTCTTGTATCGAAGATCGTATTTATTGTTTTTAAAATCACGAATTCAAGAACTTGACACCAAAAGATATAATAATCAATACTGTATCATGTTTTGATATTATTACTATAATATATCTCACGAATAATTTCAAACACATTTATGCAACCAAAAACTCATCATCTTAACTTTAACAATTTACAGTTAGTTGTGTTAACTTCATTTGCACGCATCGAAGTCTTCGATGATCGATAGAGACTTATATACAAGTTAGACGCATAATGCATGCAATATTTTATAACATCAGGTTGCAAAAGATTAAACGCATGCAATTTAACTTCATGTTGCAACAGCTTTCTAGCTGACCTCCTGCATGCATGCACGTATAATAATGATGAATTAAATATATCTGGAAGAAAATGACAGATGGAATGATGCTTTTAATATTTATTATTTAATTTTTTTTTTGCAAATATTGGTAACACTATAATAATTAAACAACAATTGCTTTAAATTAATTTTATTTTTTGTTTTCATTAGGAGCATTACAAACAGTATAATAAGAGATGTATATTAATTATAATAGTATAAAATAAATATATTTTAATTTTTATTTTAAGTGCAGCATAGGAGGAGAGGGAGAGGTAACCCTTATTCATTTAATTTTTTCCCTTAGCCTAACAGTGAGGCATATGCGAAATCTTTTTATCCTCGTGCTGCAAAAATGTTTAACAGTCTACCTCAGAGTAGTGGAGAATTTTTCTCCCTACTTTAATCTCTCTCATATTTTGTTTGTTTTATGCATGCATATGTATATTTGTTTGTAACCTTTGTGTTAATTTGTATGTATAATTATCTATCATTTAACTTATTAATTAATTTGGGTGAATGAACACTTAGGTGATGAATGGACTGCTCAGCAATCTTTTTCATTTGCACCATGGACTATTGTTCTTAGTTTTTTTAAATTTGACTATATGATATGTAATATGTTATATTATTGTAAAGTGCCCATGAAAAAGATAATAAAATAAAATAAAAATATTATTATATACAGTATATATATATAATTTATATAATTGAGAGTTTGAGAGTTTATATAATATTTAGTGTTTGATGGTAACTCCGTCCTTTAATTGTGTGTAACTTAAAAGAGACCGCCTTTATATATATATATATATATATATATATATATATATATATATATATATGATCAGCAGAGGGAAAGTGTATCATTGCACCGCCCCCTCTACCAAGACCAAGGTCGCGCCATCTGCATGAAATGAAATGTTCTTTATTTTAGCTAGCGCTAATAATACAAGATTATAAAACAGATTACATATTTTACAAATTGACATAACTTTAAAATAACCTTGAAATATTAATATATTGTTGACAAATAATTATATCATTTATAATTAATTTGTAATTATTGATGTTCCATTAATCAATAATAAAATACACACATTATATAATAGTAATAATTACAAAATAATAAATAAATAATAAAGACGATTTTATTATTATTAATATTATGTCTTTTTCTTGCTTTCTTCTTCATAAGCACTAACACCGGGCTCAATCAAGCCAAGGTGCAAGCGCACGTACCAAACATTGAGAGGGGATTGCGGGTACACATGCGGGGGTGCTACAAGCTAAAAACCTTGCGCACAATGTTAGCCGTGCCAAGAATAGCAGCCTTCTGCATGACACGCATATGGTATTCATTGAGAGCCAACTTCTCTCTGGCAAATGACCAGTCTTTGGTCACAAGACCGTTACTAGAGATCACAACTGGAACCACATCAACACTACGGAGCTTGTACATGTCTTTGAGCTCAACAGCAAGTGGCTGGTACTTGCGCTTTTTCTCCGCAACTGTGGTCACAAGATTCTCGTCCAGCGGGACAGCAATGTCGACAATCACCGCTGTTCGAGCTTTCTTGTCGAAGAGAACAAAATCAGGTCAGTTTGCTTCAACAGTTCTATCTGTGGCGATGGCAGAATCCCACAGGATTTTGCATCCTGATTATGGAGAACTTGTTCCGGCTTGCACTTATAGTACGGAACCTCCGTCTCAATGAGACCAACTTTCTTGGCCAAAGCTTGATGTACAACTTTGGCAACAGAATTGTGGCGCTCTAAGTACTCTTTTGGAGCAAGCACTGGACAGCCCCCAGCGACATGCTGAATAGACTCGTTAGCCTGCTTACAAAGGCGACATCGGTCACTGATGTTGATTTTGAGGATGTGTCGCTCATACGCCCTAGTCCTGATGACCTGATCCTGTATGGCACAGACAAAGCCCTCCGTCTCTGCAAATAGCCCACTTGTCCGCAGCCACTCAGTGGAACTCTTGGTGTCCACCTGATCCGAAGACAACGCTGCCGCATACCGACCATGCAACGCTTTCGTTGACCACTCCTGAATTCTTTCAGCCTGTGTCTTGATGGCAGACTGAAACTTTTGCTCACTCAAATGTAGCGGAGTGTAGCCACGGTCCTGATTACAGACAGCTGCATGCAATCCAACACCACGTGACACAAAGTACTGGCGGAGTTTCAGCTCCTGCTGATTACACATCACCTCCATGTTGAGCAAACCTCTTCCACCTACATGACGCGAAAGGTACAGTCTCTCAACTGAGCTCCTCGGGTGATGTATCCTGTGCTTTGTGAGGGTAGTTCTCATCTTTCTGTCAAAGGCTTGCAGCGACGTCTCCGACCATCTGACGACTCCAAAGGTATATGCTGCCACAGGGATAGCCCAAGTGTTAATTGCTGAAATCTTGTTTCTTGCACTGACGAAAGACTTGCAAACCTTGTTGACACGAGACAGCACTTTCTTCTCAACTTGTTTCCTGGCATCTACATCCTTGATGCCAAGTAGCTGCTGTATACCGAGGTACTTGTAGTTGTCCTCGGTACCCAAGTCTTGAATAACGGTGCCTCCCATGAGTCGCAAGCCTTCTTGTGGATCTTGAACCTCCCCCTTTCTCACATGCACAACAGCACACTTGTCAAGACCAAACTCCATGCAAATTGCATCACTGAAACTTTTGACAAGTTCAAACATGCTGTGCAACTGGTCTTCACCAGATGCATACAACTTTAGATCATCCATGTAAAACTGGTGGGAAATGCGAACTTCTGGATTCCTCTGTAGAACGTAACCATACCCAGAGGTCCGGAGCATCCTGCTCAGCGGGTTCAGTGCAAGACAAAACCACAAATGGCTGAGACTATCTCCTTGAAAAATACCTCTTGAAATTTGCATTTCTCTAGTCTTGTAGTTAACCCCACCTTCGTTTACATGAAGACAAGTCCTTCACATGCTCATGCAAGAAGTGAGAAGCTCAACGACGCAAGGGTGGATCTTATACAGGTGAAGGACAGTGAGGAGCCAGGAGTGAGGCACTGAGTCAAAGGCTTTCTTGTAGTCAACCCAGCCTACTGAGATGTTGCGATGTTTTCTACGAGCCTGCTGAGACACAACAGTGTCGACCACCAACAACTCCCGACATCCCCTGGTTCCCTTCCGACAACCATTCTGCTCCTCAGCAAGAAGTCCATTCGTGACAAGATGGTCATATATCTTCATCGACAGAATGGAAGTAAAGATCTTGTACAGTGTGGGAAGACATGTAATTGGCCTTTAGTTTTTGGGATTCAATGAATCACCTGACTTTGGCTTCATGTAAGTTATTCCCAAAGTACACAATTTTGGCAAGATTGACGGATCTCTAAGGGCAGCATCAAAGTTGATTGCAAGAGATTGGTGAGTACTCTTGAAGTACTTCCACCAGAAGTTGTGGATACCATCCACACCCGACGCCTTCCAGTTCTGTGTCTTCTTAACAGCAGACTGTACATCAGCAAGTGTAATGCTTACTGCCGGCATTTCCGGGATGTCTCTGCACACCTCCTCTTCCTCACGCAACCAATATGCATCTTCAGAGTGTTGCTTCTGCTCAGACCAAATAGATGACCAAAACTCTGCCATCACCTCTGCTGTCGGCGGTTGCTGAGGCTGCTCCTCTTTGCCCTCTTCTTCCAACTTCCAGTAAAACAACTTCTGATCAGAAGCAAAAAGACTCTCTTGCTGTCTTCGCTTGGCTGCCTCATTGTATCGCCTAATACGAGCACCAAGCGCTGCAATTCGCTGTCTCAGTTGTTCTTCCTTCTCTCGGAGCTTTTTCTCATAGTCCTTATCCGTCCTCCTTACCCTGATGTTTCTCGCAATAGAGCGAATACCTGCCATGACCTTCTTACTACACCCCTGCGGGTCAGCGAAGAACGCTACAAGATGGGCAATATTCCGTCGAGCTCTGCTAATTCGCTCCTCGATCCTCTTCCTCCATGGTGGCATGTAATCTTTCGGTACACTCTTGGAGACTCGTAGCTGCCGCTGCGATGTCTTGATCTCGACACCAAGCGTCTGACAAACAGCTAATGAAGCACAATGCACAAGCCCAGAAACCTCTTCCAGAGTTGAACCAGCTACATCAGGCCCCAACACCTGATCAGCAACCGCAACAGAAGCAAACACTTGGGCATTGCACCTTAACTTGGGAATGCGAGGGCGACTTTCCAATGGAACCCCCTGGTACTGCAGCTTAAGAGACTCATACGAGTCCCTAAACTTGCCAAGTAAATCTACTTCCGACTGTTGTTGAGCTTCCCCTCTATCACCCTCTAGTTGAGGCTCAGGTTGTACATCTTCCAAATTTCCCTCCTCTTCTTCACCACTGTCCATGGGAGGATCTTGCTGCTGATGTAACTGCAGCTCCTGTGTTATCTCCCTCTTGACCTGATCTTGCTCTGCTGCCGAGAGAGCTCCTCTACTCATGATGGAACGCAGCTGGCTGCAAACTCGCTGCTCGTCCATTGTCGTGTCCGGAAAAATCTTCTTCCACTCAACAAACATTCTCACCCTATACCCTTCCATCTCTCTCTCAATGTTGGTACTCCTATAGTACGCACGCATGACCGACATATTCATGTCCTTGGTCCACTTCGTGCGCTGGCGTACAAGGCCAGCGGCAGTGAGAGGAGCTCTGGGCTCCTCCAAACCACCACCTGCCTGCGCAGCCGGAGCAGCTGCACGCGCGGTAGCCCTGAGTGGCGCAGCGCCGCGTCTCCCTCGATGTTGTGAGGAAGATTCACCACGTTCCACTGGAACGGGTAGCTCATTTGACACAGACGGCCCAGTACCGGAACCCCCCGCGCGGCCTTTCGACCGGTCGCCATTAACTCGCTCCTTAAAAGAACTTTTCATATTTTCCTTGTCCAGCGTACTGGTACTGAAGAGAAGCCCAAGGAACAACTCCCCAGGTGGAAACCCAAAGCACGGTCCCACACTCCGTTACCTCCTTACGAAGGCTGGGTACCCTCCCTGCCCGTTAGACCCCTGACGGGGAGCCCCCACACCACGACAAGGTGGACATGGGCCCCCCCTGCATGCATCATCCCACATGCTCCCAATCCCCTCATAAACACAGCGCTGGGGCACAGTGCAGCATGCAAGCATCTAACACCGATCCCATTGCAAGCGAATACTTGGGCAAAAGCAACATGCAAGGAAAAACATGCAGGGGGGAGAAGTGGGTTTTAGGGGGGAGAAGTGGGGGTTATTATTATTATTTTTTTTTTTATTTTTTTTTTTTTTTGTGAGACACCACTAGATTGCCCTGGTCATAGGACAGACCCAGCTGTGCCTCGTTTTTTCCCCAACATTGCCCCTTTGGAGTGCCAGACTTTCGGCCACGGTGAGACCCAGCCTCCACGGAATCACACCCGTAGGACCCGGGTCTATTACCCCGAGCATGACGTACGAATAGTGTCACCGCAGTGACCATCAGCCCCACCGCGACCGAGCTTTGCACCCTCTCCCCCGACCCACAATCCCCGTCCGCGAGCGCCGTTCACTGTTGTGTTCGGGTATTAGCTTTGCTTCACCCACCCGTTTGGAGAGCCTCACCTTCAGACCGCTGCCTCACCGAAAATATCCATGAGGAGCGTTCGTCATACGAGTGTCAGACCTAGGGGACTTCTTCCTGACTGCACGGGCCACTACGATATATTGGCACCACATCTCCCTGAGCCGGCCGGCTGGTCACCATACACGAAACATAGTTCCCCCCACACAGTGAATACACCACATAGCGCTCACGCACACCCCCCACCCACAAAAACCCCACCCTACGCTGACACGGCTGCTCCTGACTTGCGTCAAGAAAGCCACCGTTCCGTCAGCCTGCCGCTCCCACTTTGCAGGTTTCTGGTGCACCAATAACCATCCACCCACAGAGTGGAGCACTCACCGCAACTAAAACCACCCTGATGGTAAGGTGGCCGATCCCGCAGACCTCCCCGCCACTAGGTGCAGCCGGCAAACTGATCACGCCGGCCATTCGGGCACTCCTTCACGCAACCTCCGACAATTGCGCTAGGGACCGTTGCATTTATCCTCCCATAGTCTGCTGTTAAACTATGAGAGTCCCCAGCATTGCCGAGATTTTGCTGCCTAGGTACTCTGAGCTCCGCGGCAGCAGGGAGAGCTTAGGCTCCATAACCGGTTAGTGGCTATGGACTGAGGGCTGTAAGTAAACAACCCCCAGGTGGAGCCCCAAGGGCGTGGTCCCACGCGTCGCGTACTGATCTTTCCCCACACAGTGTTTAGCATGAGTCAAGAACAGCCGGGTGCCCTTAATATTATTATATTTTTTTTTTTTTTTTTTTTTTTTTTTTTTTTTTTGTGAGACACTACTGGATTGCCCTGGTCATAGGGCAGACCCAGCAGTGCCTCGTTTTTTCCCCAACAATGCCCCTTTGGAGTGCCAGACTTTCGGCCACGGTGAGACCCAGCCTCCACGGAATCACACCCGTAGGACCCGGGTCTATTACCCCGAGCATGACGTACGAATAGTGTCACCGCAGTGACCATCAGCCCCACCACGACCGAGCTTTGCACCCTCTCCCCCGACCCACAATCCCCGTCCGCGAGCGCCGTTCACTGTTGTGTTCGGATATTAGCTTTGCTTCACCCACCCGTTTGGAGAGCCTCACATTCAGACCACTGCCTCACCGAAAATATCCATGAGGAGCGTTCGTCATACAAGTGTCAGACCTAGGGGACTACTTCCTGACTGCACGGGCCACTACGATATATTGGCACCACATCTCCCTGAGCCGGCCGGCTGGTCACCATACACGAAACATAGTTCCCCCCACACAGTGAATACACCACATAGCGCTCGCGCCCACCCCCCACCCACAAAAACCCCATCCTACGCTGACACGGCTGCTCATTATTATTATTATTATTATTATTTCTTGTTACTTTCTTTACTATAACACAAACACCGGGCTAAATTGAGCCAAGGTGTAAGTGCCTGTACCAAACATTGAGAGGGGATTGCGGGTACGCATGCAGGGGTGCTACAAGCTCAAAAACTTGCGCACAATGTTAGCCGTGCCAAGAATAGCAGCCTTCTGCATGATACGCACATGGTATTCTTTGAGAGCAAACTTCTCCCTGGCATCTGACCAGTCTTTGGTCACAATACCGTTACTAGAGATTACAACTGGAACCACATCAACACTACGGAGCTGGTACATATCTTTGAGCTCAACAGCAAGTGGCTGGTACTTGCGCTTTTTCTCCGCAACTGTGGTCACAAGATTCTCGTCCCGCGGGACAGCAATGTTGACAATCACCGCTGTTCGAGCTTTCTTGTCGAAGAGAACAAAATCAGGTCAGTTTGCTTCAACAGTTCTATCTGTGGCGATGGCAGAATCCCACAGGATTTTGCATCCTGATTATGGAGAACTTGTTCCGGCTTGCACTTATAGTACGGAACCTCCGACTCAATGAGACCAATTTTCTTGGCCAAAGCTTGATGTACAACTTTGGCAACAGAATTGTGGCGCTCTAAGTACTCTTTTGGAGCAAGCACTGGACAGCCCCCAGCGACATGCTGAATGGACTCGATAGCCTGCTTACAAAGGCGACATCGGTCACTGATGTTGATTTTGAGGATGTGTCGCTCATACGCCCTAGTCCTGATGACCTGATCCTGTATGGCACAGACAAAGCCCTCCGTCTCTGCAAATAGCCCACTTGTCCGCAGCCACTCAGTGGAACTCTTGGTGTCCACCTGATCCGAAGACAACGCTGCAGCATACCGACCATGCAACGCTTTCGTTGACCACTCCTGAATTCTTTCAGCCTGTGTTGTGATGGCAGGCTGAAACTCTTGCTCACTCAAATGTAGCGGAGTGTAGCCATGGTCCTGATTGCAGACAGCTGCATGCAATCCAACACCACGTGACACAAAGTACTGGCGGAGTTTCAGCTCCTGCTGATTACACATCACCTCCATGTTGAGCAAACCTCTTCCACCTACATGACGTGAAAGGTACAGTCTCTCAACTGAGCTCCTCGGGTGATGTATCCTGTGCTTTGTGAGGGAAGTTCTCATCTTTCTGTCAAAGGCTTGCAGCGACGTCTCCGACCATCTGACGACTCCAAAGGTATATGCTGCCACAGGCATATTATCATTATTATTATTATTATATGCATGAATTGCCATATCTTGGTAGTATGTGGAGATTTCACTTAATTTTTATTAAAACATCAACAGTATTAAAAAACCGACAAAATAAAATTTAAATTTTGCCCCCTCCCCTCAAATTTCTTACATTTTTTTACTCTTTTTTTTTTTTTTTTTTTTTTTTTAATTAATCAAATTAGCAAAATTAGTTCTTACTGCTAGCATATACTTATGATACGTAAAATATTAATGAATACTATAAATTTGTCATATTATTAAAGCTGTGTAATAAACAATTTTCTAAAATATATTTTAATTGAAAAATATTCGTGGTAAAGTTCAGTAAAATAATCTAAATGCATTTTAATAATAAGCAATTTTTACTTCTTTAAGTAGCAGGCCTGGCACTTTGGCAGTCTGCTGACCATTAAAAACGAGCACCAAAATAATATTTCGATCTTCATATAAATTCATTAATTATTTGTTCATTCTTAATAATATATAGAACCTATTAAAAAAAATATTTTTTTTTTCTACATATTGGATTTTATAAATTTGATTAGTCACATCGGAAGCACACCAACACACTAAAATTAAATTTAATGCTCTTCATATTTTAAAAATTAATAAATTGTAGCAAAGTATCTTTTTAGTTGTCAATGCTAGATGTCAGTATTTCTAAATGTTTTGAGTCTTAAATAGCCTGCAAGAGAAAAAACTTTGCTCCTAAGGGGAAAATTATGTTATTTAATGGGAAAGTGTATCAAACTCTTATTTAATTTTTCTTACATAGATAATAAATTAATTCGTACCTAATGCTGCGATATGCCTTATTGATATAATGAGAATATTTTTGAACAATATAGTATGTTGTGTCCAGTGAATTTTGGTAGTTATCCCTAACGAGAATCTACAAAATATATTAAGGTAACAATATTTGAACACATAATTGTGATGCTATATTATACCACATAATAGAACTTGTAATTACTACTTATGTTGTTACTTGTATTGATTTAAATATGTATTTTTAAATCGTTTTGATTAAAACTAAAAGCACATACACACCATACACACACATACATATGTGTGTATATGTTAATAAAATAATATTCAACTTCCAACTTCGAAGAGGTTGCAGAGATGGAACCAATAAAAGATTTCAATATAATATATATGTAAATGTATAATTGCAATGGTACTTGCAGCTCGTGGCTTGCAAAAATATTATGTCATAAATTCACAAATAAATCAATTGACTGCTTGATAACTGCCGCTACATAGAAAAAATGATGAGGCAGCGACACATATTCATAGAGTCAAAAATAAGCAAATATACTCGATTGTATAAATTTCACTTTTCTTGATGCTCATCACATATTTCTTTGGAAAGAAGGCAAGTATAGCAAAAAAACGGAGACTTGAAAGTGAAGCATTAATTAAAAATGCAACCTGCATCAAAGCGCATATCAAGGGAAGATTTGACTGGAACTTTGCTTCATATATAATATATATATATATTATTATATATATGGAAAATTGGAAATTGGAAGACAAAAACATGAAAATCGTCCCACATTAGTAAAAATATGAAGCCCGAACCGATTCATGCTAATATTTTAAATTGTATTAAATTAGCTGAGATTTAAAAAAAAAAAAAAAAAAAAAATGAGGCAGTGTATGAACTTAGTGTGTAGTAATCACTTTAATACTTTAATTATGAATTAATTAATATAACAATTATAAATATGTTGCAAATATTCGACAAAAATTGTATATATTATAGCTTTAGTGTACATGTACATTGTAAATACGCTCTTTGTAGGGCCCACACAACTGCTATAATATACAAAAAAGCACAACTCGTATTTGACAAGTACAACCAGTCTTTGCAGTTATATACGTGGGTTCTGCAATGTCCTATGCATTACTGACTTCAAAGTCAGGCGCGGATCCAGAAAAAAATTCGGGGAGGGTCGTCTTCATAAGGCCAACCTAAAAAAAAATAGAGTGGGGAAATGCGAAAAATAAATTGCCTATGTTAAATCCAAATTTTTGGAAGAAAGGGGGTGGCCCCTAGTCCTCCTCTGGATCCAAGCCTTTTCAATAATTATTGAAATATTGATTCATTAATTCTATTAACGTAAGGCCGGTTAGTGAAAATAAATATTCAAAGGGGATTACAACTTTTATAATCTAAAAATTGTATTAAAAGTTTGAATTCAGTTATTAAAGTCTTAAATTCACATGCAGCTTCAATAATATGCCAAATTATCAAATTATACTATTCATTAATATTTTACGTATAATATCATAAATATACTAGCAGTTAGAACTAATTTTGCAAATTTCATAAAAAATTTAAAAAAGAAAGTAAAAAAAAAAAAAATTGCGGGGGGAGAGAAAATTTTTAATTTTGTTTTGTAGGCTTTTCAATACTGTTGATGAATTAAAAAATTGTAGTAAAATCTCCACATACTACCAAGCTATGGCAATTCATGCATATTATACAGCAGCGTGCGTGCAGGCCCAGCAGTGAGCGCGTGAGAAAGGAAAAAAAACATAATTAAAAATCGGCCTGACTAAAATTGAACAATTATACATATTATTATTTGTAATTTCATTGTCTACAACTTTTGAATGAAACATTTTCCACTAAAATTATTAATTTGCCAAATAATCTAAAAAAAAAAAAAAACATATTCCAAAAATTACAAAATTTCAGAAAATAAATTAATTAGGGTTCATAATTACATTTTATATAATAAACATGGATAAATTCTGAAAGTACATGATCAGGGGATTCTAATTATATTTTTGTTGGATTTTTATTTTCATATTGAACTGCGTGGTATTTTTTTGTTGGTACTGCTTATTTTACTCAAAAAAACCGTAATTGCGGGATGTTGCCATGGAGCAATTTTTTGCAATTTTGATTTGGGAGGTCCTGACGATATTTTTGATCGATTGAAACAAAATTTAGCTGGTAGGACTTGCCTTGCCAGTTAACTTTATTTTTCTCCCACCAATTCCTCCTCTATATAAGAGGCATGTAAGTACAACGCTTCATATTGCGCATATCTGAGTCTGCAATGTACATACACTACATTCATAAAAAAATTGAATTACAAGTATTGTAATTTTTTTAACCTTTTTATTTATATAGAAAGTACAACACGAACGGTAAGGTCTAATTTGCGTATATCGTAAGGTTTTTAAAAATAATTTTTAAGTTTATCAGGGCGAGAATAACAATAGTCTCATATGGGGAAAATAAAAGACAAAATTTAGTTGCTTTAGATATGTAATACAGTAAAGCTTGGTAAATGTAAAGCATATAAATGATGGTTGAGAGCTAGAGGCACAAAGCTGATGAATTTTGTCTTATTATATTATGACTGAATAATTATGTTTCTATAAATGCTATATTTTATATACGACACTCCCACAAACATAAACATAAATGTATCTTCCCCTGTATACCTTGCCACTCAGTATGAATGTTAACCCTATCAAATTTTTAGATAAACTATGGAATAAAAAAAAATCTATATCCATTCCCCCAAATAAAAAAAATTATAGTGTTCCAATGACAGTTTGACCACGCCCCTAAACAGAGGAACAGTGCGCGCTAGGAGGTATTCAATGTAATCAAACTTTCCCGATATATGTATAAAGAATTATGACGCACGCGCGGAATAATAAATGCGCACCACACACCAATACCCTCGATGGATGTTTGTACTCGTCATCTCGAGCAACCCTTGACAAAAACAGAAATCATAAATTGGTGACCTACACATCGTGACACTTCTCTTCACAACTCTTCCCTACCAGCACCAAAGACATAAAAAGGTGTAGTACAACTTCTAACTTTATACTCTCACAATTTTAAGTAGTAAAATTATTCATAAACTTATTATATTTTGTAATAAAAATTTTAAAAAATATATTGAAAAGGACTTTTCCAATTAATATGCAAAAAGGTTTCCTTTTTTTTTATGTCGAAGTGTTGAAAAAATAAAAGAAAACTGACAAATTTAAAATATGACACAGTAGTTGCAACATTATTAAATATTATAAAAAGTGCGACGAATAAACAAATTGACTATGTATGAATACAATTCATTAAAAAGTAATTTTTTAATCCATAATTAAAAATTTTAGGGCTAATTTAGAACATTTTTTTTTAATATTACGCAATGGTGCAAAATTAGCGAATTATGTAAACAGTTCGACGGAACTACAAATTGGCTATATTATATTACAATTAATACAAAACTACAATATTTATCGAAAAATTAAAAAGTTGTATTGCAAATTTACAAACGTAAAATAAATAAACTTTAATCATCTGAATAAACACTTTCCATACATCAATTTAAAGCTCTGAATTTAACCTTTTCAAAACTTGGTTTAAAAATTTATTTAAAAAAATTACTTTCGAATAAGTTGAAACAAGGTAAAAATTGCGGTTTTTTGTCTCTTTTTCTTGCATTTTCATGACTGCAGGGCCTGAAGTTTGATAAATTGAATCTTATGCTTGCCGATTTTTTTTTACCCACATTACAACATGATCATTGTTTGTAACACTACACACATGTAAACGCACCTCGAGCTCTAGCAAGTGTAGCATCGCTGAGCGGACGTAAAGGACTGAATTGCAGTGGTGATCCGCTGCATGAGCTCCATGCAGTAAGTTGAGCACGGGCGTCTTGAATACGCTGATCTTCACGTAACCCCAAAAAATGAAGTCGGGGGATTTAGGGACCCCTCATAGCGTGGGTCTGTCAAGTCCCATGCACTGACGTGAGTGGCTATGGAAAATCTTGACCATGTGAGAAGTAAAAAACATTTATCAAATTCGACAACAATCTGTGATGGACATTTCTTCCGAAATTTTGTAAGCCTTGAAAATTAATGTGACTTGATGGCCCCCATGCCATGAGGGGCCCTTTAGGTCCCCTGAATTCACTCCACCCGACTTCTCCGGTTTGGGATCCGTAAATGTCAGCGTGCTCAAGTGGTCTTGGTGAAACGTACTGGAGCGGATCACCACCGCAATCCAGCATTTTACGTCCGCGATGCTCAACTTGCGAGAGCTCGAGGTGCGTTTACATGTGTGAAGTGTTACAAACAGTGATCATGTGGAGTACTCTTTTCGTAATATGGGTAAAAAAAGACATAAATTAAGGAATTTAATTATTTAATTCATCAAACTTCAGGCCCTGCAGTCGTAAAAATGCAAGAAAAAGAGACTGAAAAGCGAAACTTTTTACCTTGTTTCAACTTGTTCGAAAGTCATTTTTTTAATTAAGTTTTTAAGTAAAGTTTTAAAAATGTTAATTTCAGAGCTTCAAATTGATGTATATAGTAAGTTTTTATTGAGATGAATCTTATACTTTTTATTTGCGCTTTTATTTTGCACGAACTTTTGGAACATATCTTATACTACATTAATATATTTTATATTAATATAATAAATATCTTGCATAAATTAAACAAAAATTATTGACTATTTTTTAATTTTAATAAATTTGTAATCCTTAATTTAAAGCTTATAAAGAAAGTAACCATAATTTTATGTATATTTTGTTACTAAATTTTTTTACTGTAATTTTTTTAAATTAGAGTGTATTTCATTCCAAAACCGTGGTAACAAAAAATAATCCCTGGTTTTTTCACTGAATCTATTTATCCTTTATGGTGCAATTAACTGGTTATTATTATTAATCTAGTTTCATAAGTATGTAAATGCATACGACAAATTGCCTGAAACATTGCTTTTTCCTTTCCCCATTCCTTAAGTCACAACTTAAAGCTTGTATTGACAATGATGGTTATTTTACTATCTTTTTATATTTTTATTATGTATATATATTTATTATTACTTTGTTAATATAGCATATTATATTTATTTTTTTGCTATATTATTTAATTTTATTGTATTAATGTTGACAATGTAGTTTATTATCTGATAAATATTGGTGGTTGATCATATATTATTTATGCATGGGTTTTTGTATCTTTTTCATACCACCGTTTGGGTTATGTATTCATATTTTTCTTATTATGTATTTATTTATTTGATTGTTAGCTTTCATCTCTTGTTTTGTTGTTTGTTTTTTTTTTCTTTGTCTTTCCCCCTCATTCTTTTGTATTACTTAACCCAGCGGTTTTCAAACTATGGGACGCGTCTCAAATTTGGGAAAGTGAGATTTTTCATATGGGACTTCACAAAAATCGGGCAATGGTGACCATGGCTATAATGTATGGTTTATCAGGTAGAGAAATAGGAAAGCAGTGGGGAAGAAAAATGGGACATAATCTTTGAATTGAATTTAATATTTATTATCTGGGACTCGAATCAAATTGTTTGAAAACCGCTGACTTAAACCAATAAAAGCAAATATCGTTATTATATTTATTATTATTTTTATTATTATAATGCAAACTTGATTAACCATGATTTTTATCGTAGTATTTTTCTGTTATAAGTGACAATTAAGATTGCAAATTTACTGGGAAAATATTCCAGTACTTATAAACATTTTCATCCTCTTTAAATTTATACTTTAAATAGTTATTTTAAATTTAAAAAAAAAAAAAAAAAAGACCCTCTCCTACTCCGAAATTAATTTTTTTATCGTGAATGTAATGGATATCTTTTATTGAAGAATATTGAAATGTTTGATTTTATTATTATTATTTCAATTACAGGGATTGTCGCCTTCATCGTAAAAAAATCCTTGACATTCAACACCGTGTTTACCGCCATCAACATTGTTGCAGTAATACTCTCGATCTGTCATCATACGCTGGACTCTTCAACTGTGAGTCTAATTCTTCACAATATAACAAACATATGGCCCAAAGTACACCAAAAAAACAGTGAAAAACAAAGTGGTCTTCAAAAATCCATGAAACTTATATATGATGGACATGTCACCTCATCAAAGAATACCCTAATTTTTGTTTTTGAAATTTTGATTTTTTTCCCGGGAATTTGGGTATGTCAAGTTCCGCTTGGTATCCTTGTTTTTTATGCTTACGACGGGCATAACTTTTTTTCTATGGCAGCTATCTACAAATTTCTTATACTTTTTTGATGCCAAGAATATGCTCTTTTTGGGAAAAAATACTGCATTTTTGTGAATATCATTAATTTTTCCGGGTTTTTTTCAAAACAGGACATTTTCAAAAAAAAAAAAACCCACTTTTTTTTTCTTTAAATTTGAGTTTTCAATAAAGGACAATGTTTATTAAAATAAAATGCAAAGTTTATGAGGTGCAATTCATAACTTTTTTTTCTATGAATTTTTGAAGTTGACACTCTCGCTCCTCCCTCGAGCGTGCGGCTAATCGCGCGTTTGCCACCCGGCACGGCCGATGCTGCTGCAGCAGTACATAGTAGTCCCTTTGTTCTTTCAGTGATTTTCATAGATATAGAACCTTGGAGATGCATATACAGTTCATCCAATATAAAATTACGACCGGAAGTGGCAGCATTTTGGCCTTACTAAACACATTGCATTATAATATTGAACTTTCTAATATTATATTTTTTCCCTTTAAATTTTGAGACTAATCAAAATATAAAAAAATAAGATGACGAAAGGCCTGTTTCCTGACACTTCCGAGAGTAATCAACATTCGATAAACTGTTCAGTAGAATTAATAAACGGCCGAAAAGTTTTGCTTTTGCCATCAAATTTTACCGACTTTTTACAAGTAGTGTTGTGAAATAATTATTACTCTTCTAGTGACAGAGAAATTTTACTGGTTTACAATTCATCGATGTAATGTATTAATTAAGTAACAAACTATTAATTTTTTATTCGACATTGATAATCATTATGCAGCGCAAATAATAGAGATAATGGATTATAATTCTGCACTCCTACATGTATCTTCAATCTACATCAAGCGTTGTAGTACTTTGAAGGTGACCGTTTGAAGTAAAAATTACGTGACTCCCTCCCTGAGGTAAATTCAAATATATAGCTTTCCATCCAGTGCAGTGAGTATTTATATGTGGTTCCATAGGCATTGGACATCATCAGTAGATCCATTGATAAGAAAAATAGAAGTCTTTGTTCTGACTGGAGGTTTTCGTTTTCCGCGGTTCCCTCAGTCTCTTCTCAGTGGATACTAGGACACGTAACAGACCTTGGCCATCATCCATTCCCTCCTTTATCCTTTATAGTTTTTTACCCATTACCTGCATGCTCGAGCTCCAAGCTCACGGGGTTGTAATCTTGTAAATAAATAATACCTGCCCTATTTATTTGTGCCACATAATGATTATCAATGTCGAATAAAAAAATACTTATTTTTTACTTAATTAACACATTTCATCGATGAATTGTAAACCAGTAAAATTTCTCTCTCGCTAGAAGAGTAATAATTATTTCACAACACTGCTTGTAAAAAGTCTGTAAAATTTGATGGCAAAAGCAAAGCTTCTCGGCCGTTTATTAATTCTACTGTACAGTTTATCGAATGTTGATTACTCTCGGAAGTGTCAGGATCAATTCCTTTCGTCATCTTTTTTTTTATATTTTGATTAGTCTCAAAATTTAAAGGGAGAAAATATAATATTAGAAAGTTCAATATTATAATGCAATGTGTTTAGTAAGGCCAAAATGCTGCCACTTCCGGTCGTAATTTTATATTGGATGAACTGTATATGCATCTCCAAGGTTCTATATCTATGAAAATCACTGAAAGAACAAAGGGACTACTATGTACTGCTGCAGCAGCATTGGCCGCGCTGGGTGGCAAACGCGCGATTAGCCGCACGCTCGAGGGAGGAGCGAGAGTGTCAACTTCAAAAAATTCATAGAAAAAAAAGTTATGAATTGCACCTCGTAAACTTTGCATTTTATTTTAATAAACATTGTCCTTTATTGAAAACTTGAATTTAAAGAAAAAAAAATGTTTTTTTTTTTTTGTAAACGTCCTGTTTTGAAAAAAACCCGGAAAAATTAATGATATTCACAAAAATGCAGTATTTTTTCCCAAAAAGAGCATATTCTTGGCATCAAAAAAGTATAAGAAATTTGTAGATAGCTGCCATAGAAAAAAAGTTATGCCCGTCGTAAGCATAAAAAACAAGGATACCAAGCGGAACTTGACATACCCAAATTCCCGGGAAAAAAATCAAAATTTCAAAAACAAAAATTAGGGTATTCTTTGATGAGGTGACATGTCCTTCATATATGTTTCATGGATTTTTGAAGACCACTTTGTTTTTCACTGTTTTTTTGGTGTACTTTTGGCCATATGTACATTCGATTACTCTACGTTTTAAATTTTAACTGATAAATTGCTTATTTTTGAAAAAAATAGACAATAAACATGAAGATTTTTATTACAGAAATGAATAAAGGGTACCAAATTATGCTACTCTGGAATTTTTTCAGGTTTATTTGAGACCCAGAACTATTTTCAAAAAATTATTGAAAGAGGGCCCTTGGAGGCTTCAAAATATATCGAGGAGGAATAGATGAGAGAAAAATAAAGTTAACTGGCAAGGCACGTCCTACCAGCTAAATTTGGTTTTAATCGATCACAAGTATCGTCATGACCTGCCAAATCAAAATTTCAAAAAATTGCTCCATGGCAACATCCCGCAATTACGTTTTTTTTAGTAAAATAAGCAGTACCAACAAAAAATTACCACGCAGTTCAACATGAATATAAAAATCCAACAAAAATATAATTAGAATTCCCTGATCATTTACTTTCAGAATATATCCATGTTTATTATGTAAAATGTAATTATGAACCCTAAATAATTAATTTCTGAAATTTTGTAATTTTTTTATTATGTTTTTTTAGATTATTTGGCAAACTAATGTTTTTAGGGAAAAATGTTTCATTTAAAAGTTGTAGACAATAAAATTACAAATAATAATATGTATAATTTTTCAATTTTAGTTTGGCCGAATTTTAAAAATGAGTTTTTTCCTTTCTCAAGCACCGACTGCTGGGCCTGCACGCACGCTGCTATATAATATGCATGAATTGCCATAGCTTGGTAGTATGCGGAGATTTCACTAAAATTTTTTTAGTACCACAACAGTATTGAAAAACCTACAAAACAAAATTAAAAATTTGCCCCTCCCCAAAAAAATTTTTATTTCTTTTTTTTTTTTTTTCCTTTTTATTTTAAATTTTAATCAAATTAGCGAAATAAATTCTTACTGCTAGTATATACTTATGATACGTAAAATATTAATGAATAATATTATTTGATAATTTGGCATATTATTGAAGCTGCATGTGAAATTAAGACTTTAAAAACTGAATTTAAACTATTAATACAATTTTTAGATCATAAAAGTTGTAATCACCTTTGAATATTTATTTTCACTAACCGGCCTTACATTAATAGAATTAATGAATCAATATTTCAATAATTATCGAAAAGGCTTGGATCCAGAGGGGAGCTAGGGGCCGCCCCCCTTCTTCCAAAAATTTGGAACTAACATCTATAGGCAATGTATGCATTTCCCCACTCTATTTTTTTTTTAGTTTTGTCTTATGAAGACGACCCTCCCCGAATTTTTTTCTGGATCCGCGCCTGACTTTGAAGTCAGTAATGCATAGGACATTGCAGAACCCACGTATATAACTGCAAAGACTGGTTATACAAGTAAAATACGAGTTGTGCTTTTTTGTATATATTAAAGCAGTTGTATGGGCCCTACAAAGAGCCTCTTTACAATGTACATGTACACTAAAGCTATAATATATACAATTTTTGTCGAATATTTGCAACAGATTTATAATTGTTATATTAATTAATTCATAATTAAAGTATTAAAGTGAATATTACACACTAAGTTCATATACTACCTCATTTTTTTTTTTTTTTTAATCTCAGCTGATTTAATACAATTTAATATATTAGCATGAATCGGTTCGGTTTGATATTTTTACTAATGTGGGACGATTTTCATGTTTTTGTCTTCCAATTTCCAATTTTCCATATATATATATATATATATATTATATATGAAGCAAAGTTCCAGTCAAATGTTCCCTTGATATGCGCTTTGATGCAGGTTGCACTTTCAATTAATGCTTACTTTCAAGTCTCCGTTTTTTTGCTATACTTGCCTCCTTTCCAAAGAAATATGTGATGAGCATCAAGAAAATTGAAATTTATACTATCGAGTCTATTTGCTTTATTTTTGACTTTATGAATGTGTGTCGCAGCCTCATCTATTATATGTAGCGGCATTTATCAAGCAGTCAATTGATTTATTTGTGAATTTATGACATAATATTTTTGCAAGCCACGGGCTGCAAGTACCATTGCAATTATACATTTACATATATATTATATTGAAATCTTTTATTGGTTCCATCTCTGCAACCTCTTCGAAGTTGGATGTAATATTATTTTATTAACATACACACATGTGTGTGCATTGTATGGTGTGTATGTGCTTTTAATTTTAATCAAAACTATTTATAAATATATATTTTAATCAATGCAAGTAACAACATAAGTAATAATTACCAGTTCCATTATGTGGTATAATATAGCATAAGAATCATGTGCTCAAATATTGTTACCTTATTTTGTAGATTCTCGTTAGGGATAACTATCAAAATTCACTGGACGCAACATACTATATAGTTCAAAAATATTCCCATTATATCAACAAGGCATATCGCAGCATTAGGTACGAATTATTTATTATCAATATAACAAAAATTAAATAAGAGTTTGACACACTTTCCTACTAAATAACATAAATTTCCCCTTAGGAGCAAAATGTTTTCTCATGCAGGCTATTTAAGACACAAAATATTTACATATACTTACATTGACAACTAAAAAGCTTCTTTGCTACAATTTATTAATTTTTAAAATACGAAGAGCATTAAATTTATTTTAAGTATGTTGGTGTGCTTCTGATGTGACTAATCAAATTTATAAAGTCCAATATGTGGAAAAACAAAATGGTTTTTTTTTAATAGGTTCTATATTATTAAGAATGAACCAATTAATGAATTTATATGAAGATCGAAATATTATTTTGGTGCTCATTTTTAATAGTCAGCAGACTGCCAAGTGCCAGGCCTGATACTTAAAGAAGTAAAAATTGCTTATTATGAAAATGCATTTTAAATTATTTTACTGAATCTTAGCACGAATATTTTTCAATTACAATACATTAGAAAATTGTATATTTCCGAGCTTTAAAAAAAAAAAATAAAAAATAAAAATGTGGGATGGGGTGCTATTTTTTTATTTTGTTCTGTAGTTTTTTCAATACTGTTCATGTATTAAAAAATTGTAGTGAAATCTCCACATACTAACAAGTTATGGCAATTCATGCATATTATAGCAGCGTGCGTGCAGGCCCAGCAGTGAGCGTGTGAGAAAGGAAAAAACCCATAATTCAAAATCGGTCTAACTAAAATTGAAAAATTATACATATTTTCATTTGTAATTTTATTGTCTACAACTTTTCAATCAAACATTTTCCCCTAAAAACATTAGTTTGACAAATAATCTAAAAAAACATATTCCAAAAATAGCAAAATTTCAGAAAACTAATTAATTAATGTTCATAATTACATTTTATATAATAAACATGGATATATTCTGAAAGTACATGATCAGGGGATTCTAATTATATTTTTGTTGGATTTTTATTTTCATATAGAATTGCGTGGTAATTTTTTTGTTGGTACTGCTTATTTTACGCAAAAAAAAACGTAATTGCAGGATTTTGCCATGGAGCAACTTTTTGCAATTTTGATTTATGAGGTCCTGATGATTCTTGTGATCGATTAAAAACAAATTTAGCTGGTAGGAATTGCCTTGCCAGTTACTCGCTTATTTTAAGCGAGTTCTAGACTTCCTTCTCTAATAGGAGTCAAGGCACTACCCTTTTTATTAAGGATTCAGGAGATGCTAACTTAAATTACAGAACATTCCATAATTATTTAAAAATAGTTACGGGTCTCAAAAAAATCTGAAAGATTCAGAGTAGCATAATTTGGTGCCCTTTATTCATTTAGGTAATAATAAAAAAATTTCGTGTATGTTGTCCATTGCTACAAAAGTAATTAAAATGAGAAGTTCAAAAAAAATTCGCTGAAAATTCGTAAAAAAAATAATATAGAACAATCTATGAAATTTGGATTATGTTGTTCAATATAACCTTAGTTTTACAAAAAAAAATTATTTTTGTGCACAAAAACATTTTTTCATTGAAAATTGTATAAAAAAAAATTGGTATTATTTCTTCGATTTTTACGTTATTATAACCATGTTTTGTTTTGTAATTACATTAAAATAATTTAATTATTTAGATTTTCACACAGGTTTATAGTTAAACCCAGCTTTCAGAATATTTTTTTTTTTAAAACAATATTGAGTTTCCGCCCCATCAAGATTTTTGGAAAGGAGGTTGGGGTATTTTTAATGAAAAATGCATGTCTGATGTATGAAGGAATATAAATTTTTTTCACAAAAACTAAGATAGACAATAATTCAAATTTATGACCATTATGTATGAACTTTCATCATCGTGCCAAATTTGAAGACTCCACCATTTTTAAGTAGTTTGTTTTTGTGTCTTGTTTTGAGTTTTATTTTTTTTTTAACTGTAAAAAGTTTGAATAAAATTATGCAATGTTATTTTTTCAGAAGTTGCTCGAAAAGGAAACTCATATTAAAACCACTTTGAGAATTTCCATAAGGGGGGAGAGGGGGAATTGGCTGACTTGATACCCATGAACTGCTGTTATAGATTTGATTGGCTGTTAATAATAACATATAAGGCGCTAAACCATACGCACAAGACTGTCTCTATTCCCATAGAAGACCTTGATATGCATCACCCTGATTTTGATTTACAAAAAATTGTTGTATCAATATCAAGTATTAAAACCTATAAATATTTTGAAACCTCAATATTTTGTTTCAGACCCACAAAGGAACTACCTAATATTATCTTCACTACTTGACGATGAAAAAAGAAATCATATTTGCAGCTTCTACTCAGCTTTCTGGTGACTTTCTTACAGTAAATGAAGTATCTTTGGCTGAAATTGGTACCAGCAAGGTTGTAACAAAATCGTTTAGAAATTTGGATTTTAAAATTAATTTGATTTCATTTACCTTGAGTTACGAATCGAGACATCCTTCACCTTTAAGGGAATATATTGATCAGGTAAAAGATGATGATCTGTTTGCTATGGGTACTTTTGATGCAATGCTAGCGAAAATTTTACTGAACGTCAATGTTAGATTCATATATTGCAGTACTCCGATTTCAACATTTTACAACATGCTGAAAAGATGCAATTATCACAAATTTCATCGCGGTGAATGCAGTTTACAGAAGGCGCGTGTATTGCGTGAGAGATTTGAACTGTTAACTTGCACAATTGGTTTATATTTTAATCTGGATTAAGTTATATTCAGATTATTCTTTGCAGTATAACAGATTTTCAATCTAATGATGGCGCTCAATGCATTATTTTATAAAATATTTAATTTGCATTTATTTTCGTATTTCTTTAAATCAATTTATACCTTACTTTAAAAAAAATCGCTTCACAAACAATACCATGCAGCTAACTATCAGTATACATAGTTATATAATTGCATGTCAAGATTATTAATTTATGTTGTATTCACCTTGATTATTAGACCATTTTATTAAGAAATAAAGTAGATCAAATTCTTAGAGTATGCCCGAAACTTATAAACTTTAAAATATCAAATTTAATTTAAATATTATATTGAATATTAAAATCTTCTATTCATCTAGTAATATAAATATTAGTACATTCCTTTTCAAGAATTAACGGATCATACCGTACCTCGTATATCTATAATATATATTCTTTTGTTCTTTGTAATAATTATTATAATAACTTAAATACATAAATATAAGGGTGTTTCGATGCTTAATTATTGATATGTTTATTATATTAATTGTTGTAACACATATTGTAAAATAATGTAATTGTTTTCAAAACCAAATTCATCAGAAACTATCAGCTAGGGAACTATACAAAAATTCTTTGGAATATAATTAAAATGTTTTATGATCAATGTAATATATATATATATATATATATATATATATATATATATATATATATATATATATATATATATATATATATATATATATATATATATATATATATATATACAGAGTGTTCCACAATTCGTGTCCCAAATGTAACACGTAAAATGGAATTGCAAAAGTGCTCGTAGAAACTTCAAATTTCGTACAGTGCTAGTCGAGGGTCCTTTGTTTTGTGTTCTGGCAGTGAAAATTTTTTCCCACCCTTATTTCACCCCTTCTGGGGGGTGCGTTCCCGTTCTTTATCAAAACCTTATGGGCTTACAATGTTAATGAAAATGAAAAAGAAAACTTTTCGAATTTCAATCTGAAAATTTCCAACTAAAGGTTTTCGAGTATGAGAAAAACAATGGTGACCTTATTTTTTTTCTGCCATTGACCCTTCACCCCTCGCAGGGGTCAATGTTGACCTCTAGAATGACTTTTTTTTTAATTCTCCGAATTTGTTGAAATTGATATGATTTTATGGGTTATCAACGATGACAAAACCCATGAAAACACTTGCGAGTTGATAAAATTGACCCTTGACCCTCGCAAGGGTCAGTAGTGACCCCTAGAATGACCTTTTAAAATTCTCCGTTTTCAATGAAATTGATATGCCTCTATGGGTTGTCGAGGATGACAAAACCCATGAAAATACCTGCGAATTGATAAAATTGACCCTTGATCCTCGTAGGGGTCAGTGGTGACCCTTGGAATGATCTTTTTAAAATTCTCCGAATTTGTTGAAATTGATATGCCTCTATGGGTTGTCGAGGATGACAAAACCCATGAAAATACTTGCGAATTAATAAAATTGACCCTTGACCCCTTGTAAGGGTCAGTGGTGTCCCCTAGTTAAAAGTTTCCGAATTAGTTGAAATTGATATACCTCTATGGGTTATCGAGGATGAGAAAGCTAATGAAAACACTTGCGAGTAAATTAAAATAATTATTGACCTCGCAGGGTCAATTGACCTCGCATGGTGAGCCTTGAAATTAATTTTTCCACATTCTCTCAATTTCATTGAATTTGACATGCATCTATCGGTTATTGAGAATGGAAAAACCCATGAAAACATTTGCAAATTCATCAAATTTATTGTTGACCTCGCATATTCTGAAACCTTTAAATACGAATTTTGGTGGCTTGGTGAAGATCGGAAGGAAAATCTATCAGATCAACTTAATTTAACATGGAAATCCCACAAGGAAGAAATGCAAATCGTGAATCCACCTGTCAAACAGTTGAGAGAAGATTTTTTTTAAAAAACAAAAAAACAAAAAAACAAAAAAAAAAAAAGAATGAACAAAAATATCCTTGAAACTTACAACCCTTGACCTTCTGTGTGCCAAATTTCAACTTTCCAACTGAAGTCACATACCACTGAAAATTTAGCACAAAATTAATCGAAACCCATGTAACAGTGGCTGACTCAGTATTCTCCAATTGTGACTGGCCGACTTAAATTTTTTTAATAATGATATTAATAAAACAATAATTCAAAATTTATTCAAAATCTAGAGACCACCAGTGACCCTTGCGGGGTCATTAATGAATTAAGTAAACCAACTTGAAAATATCTTTATTACTTTTTATCTGTCTCAACAACCTACCCATAGAGGTATATAAAATTCGATGAAATTGAGAAAATTCGGAAAAATTAATTTCAAGGGTCACCACTGTCACCAGTGACCCCTGCGAGGTCAACAATAAATTTGATGAATTTGCAAATGTTTTCATGGGTTTTTCCATTCTCAATAACCGATAGATGCATGTCAAATTCAATGAAATTGAGAGAATGTGGAAAAACTAATTTCAAGGCTCACCATGCAGTGACCCCTGCGAGGTCAATAATTATTTTAATTTACTCGCAAGTGTTTTCATTAGCTTTCTCATCCTCGATAACCCATAGAGGTATATCAATTTCAACTAATTCGGAAACTTTTAAGTAGGGGACACCACTGACCCTTACAAGGGGTCAAGGGTCAATTTTATTAATTCGCAAGTATTTTCATGGTTTTTGTCATCCTCGACAACCCATAGAGGCATATCAATTTCAACAAATTCGGAGAATTTTAAAAAGATCATTCCAAGGGTCACCACTGACCCCTACGAGAATCAAGGGTCAATTTTATCAATTCGCAGATATTTTCATGGGTTTTGTCAACCTCGAAACCCATAGAGGCATATCAATTTCAACAAATTCGGAGAATTTTAAAAAGGTCATTCTAGGGGTCACTACTGACCCCTGCAAGGGTCAATTTTATCAATTCGCAGGTATTTTTATGAGTTTTGTCATCCTCGACAACCCATAGAGGCATATCAATTTCATTGAAAACGGAGAATTTTAAAAAGGTCATTCTAGGGGTCACTACTGACCCCTGCGAGGGTCAAGGGTCAGTTTTATCAACTCGCAAGTGTTTTCATGGGTTTTGTCATCGTCGATAACCCATAAAATCATATCAATTTCAACAAATTCGGAGAATAAAAAAAAAATCATTCTAGGGGTCAACATTGACCCCTGCGAGGGGTGAAGGGTCAATGGCAGAAAAAAAATTAGGTCACTACTGTTTTTTTCATACTTGAAAACCCCAAGTTGGAAATTTTCAGATTGAAATTCGAAAATTTTTCTTTTTCATTTTCATTAACATTGTAAGCCCATAAGGTTTTGATAAAGAACGGGAACGCACCCCCCAGAAGGGGTGAAATAAGGGTGGGAAAAAATTTTCACTGCCAGAACACAAAACAAAGGATTCGACCCTCGACTAGCACTGTACGAAATTTGAAGTTTCTACGAGCACTTTTGCAATTCCATTTTACGAGTTACATTTGGGACACGAATTGTGGAACACTCTGTATATATATATATATATATATATATATATATATATATATATATATATATATATATATATATATATATATATATATATATATATATATATGTATGTATATATATATATATATATATATATATATATATATTATTGTATTTTCTGAATTAATTGGTAGTAAATTATTTTGAACTGAATGTTAGATACTGTTTGTGAATTAAAGAATAAATTTAGTGATTAACATGAATGAATCTATATCTGATTCTTTATGTCAATTTCATGTCGTTGAATATTTAAATGAAACAAAAACACACGTTTGGATCAAAATAATCAATAATCATGTCCAAAAAGCGAGTACGTTTCCTAATGTCAACACGTATAAATGTATGTTTTCATTTTTTTATCTACAGTTAGTAAAAGAAAGAAGTTAAAATTATTTTATCTACCTATGCAAACACTCTAATTTAAAGGGACCATATCAATATATATTTTTTATTTAAAAGTTACCTAATAATTAAACTTTTAGATACTTGATCCAAGTACAGTTTTTGTACTTTTTTTGACTGTGCTTATTTACTACATATTCTGTACTTGGATAAAGTAATAAATTCAGATTTTACAAAAAAGTACTGAAAAGAAGTTTCAATAAAAAAATTTACTTTTATTAACTCCATTTAATCACATCTTTATTCTAAAAAGAAAGTACTGATTCATTAATGTACTGAACGAACAGGTAACGCTAACATACGTAATTAATGGATTATTTCTGGAATTTATATCTGACGCTTGTCAATAAATGTAAATTAATTGTCTTTATGTTAAGCCTGGTTTTACGCAGACGCAAAAAAAAAAAAAAGCTTATTCTGCGTCTAGCGTCAAGATTTGGTCTGTTCTTGCAGAAGCATTTCTCATGCTTCTCGTACTACATCGGCAGTTATCGGTCACGCTCACTTGATTTTTTCTTCTCCTTACGACTTCATATTAATTTGGCAGTTGTCGGCACTTCTCGGGATCACAATTCTCTCGGTCAGTTAATTTTTCTTTTGTTCATCTTCCGAGAGAGCTGAAGACATTTTACAACTTTAAAATTCAACACTATATCAAAACAATTTTTCGTTTTCTTCCAAAATCAAGTGAAGACTTTCGCAGTTTTGGCGCAATTTGTTTTGAAATGCGCGCATCTTATTGGTCGGGGGGCGCGGCAGACGCAGAAGCAAAAAGCAAAAGTTGAGAGTTTTTGGTCAACTCTTTTGCGACTTTTGTCTGCTTATTGCGTTTGGCGTCTGGATGCGTAAACCATGCCATAAGGTAACACGTACTTTAACTCTAGCGTCTGACGCAAAAGTTTTTTTTTTGTCTGCGTAAACCAGGCTTTAACTGCTCTATGTATTATTAATTCTTACAAATTGGATGTATTAAATAATAGTTCAGAAAAATAATATATAATTATTTTTAGCCCACAAGAATATTTAAAAGAAGAGTGTTATTTTATTATATAATTTATTTCTAAATACTTAATTACGATTATAAAAATTCAATAAAATTGAAGGGCAATCCATCAAAAGTCAAAATTTAGTTAACAAGTAATCATATATTATATATGATTCATAGCAATATTGACTGCAGAAGAACAAAAATTTTCACATATTTTAAAACTTACTGTTGTCGTATATTTTGATCGATTTCGATTAAAACTAATTAAGCAATCCATATTACAAACGTAAATTCATAGCTGAGATTCTCTATATAAAACATTCCTAACGGTTAAGATTATTATAATTAATCACTAATTACTAGCAGTCACCTGTTCTCGTTGTCGGTCAACATTTGTTTTGAACTTCCGGTTTTTTACGCCACTGTGGCAACTCATTGGACTTAGATTTTAGTTCTTTTATTAAAAAAAAATGTACTGAATTTGTTTTGTAATTAAATTGAGTACATTATTTTTTTAAATTACTTCAAACACAGAGCAAGTTCAAGAAAGAACTTAAATTAAGGTCTTTTTTAAAGTAATGAAAACCCATTCAATATCTAATATTTAAGAATATGAATACATGCCGCACGGTGGCGAGTGCCCCACAGAGTAAAAACCAGTCGCGACTAACCAAAGTGTGGATTTTTGCTGACATCAGCAATCACAAAAGGCAACATACTGCCACTTTTCCATGGAAATCACTCCCCCCTCCTCCCGCCCAGCCCTTTTCATTGCGATGTTGCCTATACAATTGCCCCCCTGCGGCTGTCTTTATTTATTTAATTTTTATAAATTTGGGGATGGTCCGAAAACGGAAATTAACTAATTCTCGCATTAACATATCTTAAGGAAACTTTTTATGTATACATGATTTTACTGTCCCATGTTCCCCTAATATATTATAATGTACATGCAGTAAATTATTCAGGTAAACATATGCACATATGATTTTTTTTTTTTGTAAATTAAGGGAAAAAAATTATCATTCATAATTATAAAAATTTAATGCTTGAAAAAAATCATTGTTATAAATTTAATGTTGTTTACACAAATCTGTTTGTATTGTTTTTGTGCTTTTGTGCTGATGTTTTACTTTTTTACTACCCTTTTGTTGGTGGTAACACATATGTCATGTATATATTAAATCCTTTATGAATGTGACATCACAGCATTTTACAACATGGTGGATTTAAGATATAAGAAACTTGGAACACAAAAGTTTACAATATATATAGAGGATAGAGGGTGCAAAGTAATGCCACTCTGATTTTTTTTTAAATTATATTTTAGAGATCAGAATTGACTTCTTAAATTTTTGCCAAAGTCTGGTTTGAATTAACCCATGCCCTTTTTAGGTCATATATATTGATTAAGAGAGGCGTCAAGAGACGTCACTGGCTTAAAACCTTAAAAGAATTTAATTTATGTATCATACACGTACTTTTTAAACAAGTCCCTAAACTACCATTGTTTTGATTTTCTTTAAATCTATGTGCATATATAATTCGTTTTGACATCATGCAGCATTTAATAATTTTTGCCACCTATATATAGGGTTGTTATGATTTTTCAGTAGAAATAAGAGAGGCCGTTCATAAAAAATTAAAATTTTGGCATATGTTATATTAATTAGACCAATATTAACATATGGTTCCCCGGCGTGGCATCCTATTACTAACAATAAGTCAAACATTCATTGCCTTCAGGCTATACAAAATCATGCTGTTAAAAATCATTTAGGGAAATAGCAAACCTAAGCAAACCCTCTATGTATACGTCTAAATTGTTACTCCTTGATATATGCAACTTTTGTTCAATGATCTTACATTTTGTAATATTTGTTTGTCTGGACGAGCCGATGTTAATATTATGCAAAATGTTCGCAATGGTGTATCTGTGCATGGTGAGGGCGGGCAGAAACTTATTCCGCCTAAGCTCAGAACAACCTACGTTCAAAACTGGTTATGTGTTATGTACTTGTGCACGTGTATACTGTATCGCAGTGCGACGAGCTGGAAATACTCCTGCCTAGCCTCAAGATCGTCTAACTCGCACTCCTGTGGTGTTTAAGCGTTATGTAAGACATTTGGTTGACGTATGTTCGCAGAGCCACTAGTTTTGTGATTAAAAGTGCTATTTAATTTAATTTTAATTGTGACAAATTTAATAGTTAATAATAGACTTAAAATTCTTTTTTATTAACTCTAATTATTTTGATGCATTTTTTTTTAATTGGCTATAACACCATGTACTCTGTGTTATGGTACTGCTTGTGCTATGTATTAAATTTTTTGCAAATTCTTTTCACCTCAATTGTTGGGGAATTCTCCAACATTTATTTTAATTTTATTTCAGATGCTCTATGCCTTGAAACTAAATGTCACAAAACAAAAAAGTTTCAATTTTCAAAATTGGAGACATGGGAATTTTTTAAAAATCTTCCTTCTTTTGAATTTAGCGCCAAAACTCGACGTAAAAACTGACTAGCAGGCGAAATTTTAGTGCAATAATTTATATTTTCGATTATCATTCTTAAAGCAAACTGATATCAGAGACAAAACTATTGATACCAGGGTAGAAATAACCGCTGATTTCGATCCTGTTACTTAAATTTTTAGCCAATCACTCCTGAAGCTAAAACTATGATATCAGATAGTTGTTGTGAGATAACTAGGGAGTTTCTACGTCACAGTTTTCAGGTTTGCGCGTGGGTTGCATACTTTGCCCCTATTCTAATAATCCCTTCAGAGTCCCCAAATTTGAGTTAAAAATTTTTTTAACTTAAGTCAAACTTATTGGTAATATGTACCCGTATCATTATAATATAATAGTTAAATTAAAATTTGATTTGTAAGAGATCGAATTCCCCATAAATGTTTCTTTTTGTATATTATATGTATTATATGTACTAGAAGAATAAAAAATAAGTAAATAAATAAAATTATTCTGTATTATATTAATTTAATGGGTACTTGTCGAAATTTTTTATTATTTTGCAATACAGTATGTAAAGACGAGTGAGCGATTTCATTTTTTTTAATGTGTTATTTTCTAAAAATAGTTTAACTTGCCTTCTATTGAGAAATGAAAACCAAAAAATTCCATCTCAAATAGCTCCACCACAAAAAATTCCCAAATTTGGTGTTTCGGAGGCCTTTAACATGCATCTTTATGGAAAAAAGAAAAAAAAAAAAAGCTTTTTACTCCAACTACGTCTGAACTATGGTACCAATTAAAAAATACGTACGTAATCTGTGATGAATTCTTTAATGGATTTTCAAAATAAAATTTTTTACCGAGCTGTTTTTTCCGGAAAAAATATTGAAATGTTTGCGGGTTATTTCCCATAAGGATTTTCAATATTTTTTTCCGGAAAAACGGCTCCGATTTTTTTTTTTTTTTTTTTTTTTTTGAAAATCCAAAATTTTTGAATTCCAAATGAATTTTTGAATTCATCATAGATTACGTATGTATTTTTTATAATTGGTACCATGCATATTTCAGACGAAGTTGGAGTTAAAAGCTGTTTTCTTTTCCATAAGGATGCATTTTAAAGGCCTCTGAAACACCAACTTTGGGAATTGTTTTAGCTATTTGAGATGGAATTTTTTGGTTTTCATTTCTTAATAGAGTGCGAGTTAAAATATTTTTAAAAAATGAAATATTCAAAAAAATAAAATCGCTCACTCTACTTTAATAATAAAAAAATTATTGTTAAAATAATGTTAATTCTTAATTTAAATTGTTATATATGCAATTCCTCCAGCAAATAATTAAAAACAGACATGAATTCAAAACATTTGAAATATTTAGTCGCAAGGATATTTGCCATGATTACAGCAGAGGAATTTTTAAGACAGTTTAAAAAGGTGAATAATAGATTATATTATAATAGATTTGTACAGGGTTAAAAATTACAATGACTATGAATTTCTTCAATTATGATTGTAGGAAGAAATGAGATTAATAAAGATTTTGAATCTTATTGTTAAAAATTAATCATACTTCTAGCAGCATTTTTAAAAAAAATATAATTACAATTCAATGCATGGACAACCTATAACTGAAAATTTTTTATTGCAGAAATGAACAAAAGGCATCAAATTACATTACACCCTATTTTTTTTTTTTTTTTTTTTTTAGATTTTTTATAGGCCAGTAATTATTGCTAGAATAGAAATAAAAATAAGAATTTTATTTCAATCTTTGGATTAAATAAGTAATATAGATCATGTCAATTGAATTTTATTTTATCAGTCCGACGAAGCACACACACAATAAACATATATACATTCTATCGATAAAATGTTCATCTAAACACAATGAGGAGATAAGATCATGTTATTATTAATTCAACCTAAATATAAAAAAAGAAATATTAAGAATTTACAACAACTTGCTGTTAATATAGTGATCTATAAACACTGCCACATCAGTTCCAAGAAATTCTTTTATATTGTAAAAAGGAAAATTAATTAATAATTTTTTTATAACCTTCCGAACATTCTTCTCCGAGCAACCAGAAAATGTGATGAAGGGTTTCAAGTGATTATACAGAGTAAGACAAAGAAAATGGGATCCCTTTTTATACATGGAGAGGTTATGCCTGTCAACAAATATCTTTCTGCTAGACCTAGTATAATGAGCATGAACGTCGAAGGTTATTTTAAACAAATGTGGATGTTTTATAACAAAAACACAGGCTTCCACAATCAGCAAACAGGGTACTGTTAAAACTCCCCTTTCTATGAACAGTGGCTTACAATGTTCCAGAGAGTGAGCTTTACAAATAATTCTCATTGCACTTTTCTGAATTATCAACAGCCTGGCTGCAAAAGGAGAATTTCCTCAGAAAATAAGGCCATACAAGAGATGAGATTCAAAGTGAGCATAATATACGGACATCAGCGTGCTGTCCGTCACGATACGCTGCAGTTTTTTTTAGCAAACTGCAAGCTGAATTTAAGCGGGGGCACTTTGAGTTTATGTGGCTTTCCCATGACAAAGTTTCAGTTACAATTAGGCCTAAAAAATTAATTTCATCATGTCTCTAAATTTTTTTCTGTATCTATAACAATATTTAATGATTCTGGAACATTACTTTGAGGGGTATGAAAGATTAGATACTTAGTGTCTTATTTTTATTTATTATAAGTGAATTTTGAGAGCAATATCTGTGCATTAAAGCTGTTTGAGAGTTTGCTGACTCCACTACCTCATCATAATTTCATAACATAAGAAGGTAGGGTCTAAAGTGTCTGAACTCACGCCTATTTCAGTGTTTTATTTTCCGAAAAAAGTGGCCTATCGACACCTCTCTCTGTATTTTGAATAATTTTTAGTAAGTAGTTTTCACCGTTCTCAGGATCAAAAATTTTGCATAACTTTGCACCCTCTAATCATTTTTTTGTAATAAAAAATTTCATCTTAATTTCTTTTGCTTTACAAATTATAACCGAACACGTAACATAAATACCGCCATAAAAATTTTTAGTACACTTACATAATTACTTGAAACTTACTTACGGGGCATATTTAAAATAATTAAAAACAGGACAGCGAAATATTCAGACCTCAAATGTTTTGGAGAAGTTGACAAGAAAACGAATTTACAAGGTAGACGATTATTTGCAAATAATGAAATTAGTGATTCTATAAAAATGACCAGAGGTCTCCAAGTCACCCGACGACCGTTACAAAAACATGAACCCCCCTCTCACAACCCACCCCCGCCATAAACCCCACACCCCCTTCTCCCTGACCTACCCCGACACGTGTTGTTACTTGTCTTCAACTAAACAAAAAATCTACAGAGCCAGCAGTAGAGTTTGGTTCGTCAAAGCAAGTAGATTACTTGCGAAATATCACCAATTAGTTTAAAGTGATTACATCAAGTTTTGTGCAAAATTGTACATTTTTGTGAATAATAATTATTAAAATAACATATGCATATGTATATACTTAATTTAAATATTATTAAAATCAGTGCTAATTGTAGAGTGTTGCATAAAATAAAGGATTGGCGAAGATTGCCCAGCATACATCAAATGGTATGTAAAACAAAAATAGTTTATTATATTTATTGATTATTATTCATGATATTATCATTTTTAAAGCGGGAACAAATAATATTGCATATATATTACACATATACAGTATATATATATATATATACATATATATATATATACATTATATAAATATTGATTTTTTTTTTCTTCAGATTGTTTTGAATTAACCCTCGATGAAATAAAACCTTTGAAATGACCCTCAGAATCAAAAAGAAACACGTACATGTGGTCACATCATTTTCATGCAACGGGGACGTACGTCTCTCTATTATATAGGCTACTTTTGTCTTAATTAATTTGGAATTAATGTTAAACATTTTATCGACTATATCGTTAATTTATATATATATATATATATATATATATATATATATATATATATATATATATATATATATATATATATATATATATATATATATATATATATTTAAAGATTAAAGGGGGGAGGAGGAAATCGCATATATATATTCATTCTGAAATGAGTATAGAATTTCATGCAGTTACTTCCTCTTGGAGTCAATTAAAGAATATTTTTTTACGACGGAATCGAATATATATATATATATATATATACAGGGTAATATATATAGTATAAGTATAGTGGAGGGTGTTTGGTTGTTAATAAAAGACACAGGTTTAACGCAACGTAGACTTTTTATACAGTATAAATAAGAAATCAAAGCTTATAATAATTAGCATTTTACAGTTTCGAAAATCAAGACGAAAATTAAATCAGGTAAGGGGTTAATTTTTTACACGCTAAGTGTCCAAAAGAGCAACAATTTCATCGAAAATTTAATTTAGTTTTTGTGGCAACAAGATGTTCATGCACAGATCAGTAGAAATCAAAGTGTAATGTACGTGTGATCCCAATTGCATATATGGATCTGCTGCTGCCTCTGCTGCTATAAAAAGAAAATTTAGTAACTTTTGTCGCGTAAATTATCGTCAAACTCCTGGTGAAAACTCAATCTTACGATGGTGGCAAAATTTTTAAGGAAAAAAATCAATCAAGAACAAATTTCGTTAAAACCATAGTGGGCGGCCCTCTATGTCTAATGTCAATCAGGCTCGTGTCCAAGAAGCATTTAAAAACAACCCTACACTATCAGTTAGACATGAGCTTCGAGCTTCTAATTATATTAATTCACATGACACTTCCAAACGCTGCGTCGGCAGATCTTCAGGTTTGAGTTCATATAGGGCAAGCTAATCTCGAAAGGGAAAGTTCTTGTTTTGCTTCCGTGTAATTTTAAGCACATCAGTCGATCGAGACATGTCTAACTGATGAACATTGGCTCTTTCACTGATAGTGTATGGCTGTTTTTAAATGCTTCTTGGACCAGAGCCTGATCGGCATTATAGACACAGAGGGCCGCCCACTACGGCATTAACGGCATTTGCATAAAATAAAAGTATAAACATTTGAAGAGAAAGAGAATTCGATCGATATCTCCACGTATCGTTTTGGTACAGAAAACAGCTTTTTACTCAAACTTCGTATATATGAACTGTGGTACCAATTAAAAAATACCTACGTAGTCTAGCTATGCTGAATTCTTCAATGGATTTTCACATAAAATATTTATTTTATGGAGAAACAATTCCGTATAAAAATTATTTTACTTGAAATTTCCATAAAGAATTCATCAATTATGACAATTATTAGAGTAGGTATTTCTTAACTGGTACCATAGAGCAGACGAAGTTTGAGTAAAAAGATGTTTTGTGTACCATAAGGAATCCTTATTAAGGGTACATGTCATCAAATGTCACCATGTATATATAGCATCGGGAAAAAATAACTTTGGGAATTTTTTGTGGTGACGCTATATTTGAAATGGAATATTTTTGTTTTCATTTTTCAATAGCGAACACAGGTTAAACTATTTTTAGAAAATTAAATCTTAAAAAAAAATGCAATTGCTCACTCTACTTTAAAACAAAATAAATCCTGAATATGTCTCGAAAATTTTGAAAGAAAAATTATGGATGGAAAGGTCAGAATTTAAAGCACGGTCCAAAACCGCAAACCCCTTGCATGTATGCAACTTGTCGTGCACTTTCATCGGGTTTTAAAAAGGGGTCGTCGCCCCACCCCAAAAAAAAATAGTACCCCCGGCCCAGACTCCCTATGGTGTGGGGGCCTCCTTTTGTTTTCTTTCTATCTCGCACAGGGCCCCCCAATGCCTATAAGAGACGTAAGGCCCCTGTATATGGTCAAAGCTAAACTTCTACCTCATTTTTTAAAAACTGATAAGAAAATACATATAAATTCACTTTATATGAATTGTGATATATATATTGCATGTTTATAACTAAAATACAGAAATATTACGATCATGCCATGTACTTCGAGTTATAGGGTGACCAGATATCTGGATGTCCAAAACGGTACATGCCCCCAAGATAGAGAGGCCTGAAGGGCCAAAACCCCCGCCGGAGGCGCGATTTTTTGGGGTGCCACGCCCCTTTTTTACTTTTTTTTTTCTTAATAGATTTTCAAATGAATTTTTTTTTTTATGAAGCCGTTTTTTCCGAAAAAAATTATTTTATTTGTAAATCCATTAAAGAATTTTCGTCATAGATTGTACGCAAGTATTTTTTAATTGGTACCATAGTTCAGACGAAGTTTGAGTAAAACGCTGTTTTCTGTTCCATAAGGCTGCGGCATGTTAAAGGGCTCAGGAAAACAAACTTTGGGATTTTTTTGCGATGAAGCTATTTGAGATGAATTTTTTTGGTTTTCATTTCTCAATAAAGCAGAGGGCAGGTTAAAATATTTTAAGGAAATAAAATAATAAATAATGCAATCGCTCACTCTACTTTAAATAATATAAATAATTGCATTTTTTTATATATACATTTTTTTTTATTCATTATTATAGAATTCATAATACAATTTTAGAAAATTACAATTTTATAGTTTTGAATTTTTCATATAATTAGAAAAAAATATATTTATTATAGTCACCATTCATGCAAGAAAACTGTGCCAGTGAGTTGATTTCCTAAAATTAACCTTTTTTCTTGGCCTGGGCACGATTCTTTCATGTTGTAATGTTGCATGTAAAATAAAAAGAAACAAAAGCAATAAAAGAAATTTATACTCAAAAAGTCAAAAAGCATACCTTCGAAGGATACTTATTTCCCAATAAAAAAATTATATTTAAATATCTTAAATTGATTTTTTTTTTTTAATTTTGTTATCAAATTTTCCGTCTCCATTCACAATATTTCTAAATGTACGTGTTACTTAAATAATGCAATATATATATATATATATATATATATATATATATATTTGTTTATAAATAAATAAAACTTAATATAATGTCACGAAATAAATTATACAACAAAAAAAAATGGAGAATAAATTTAAGCAAGAAATTAATTTGAATTACTTTTAATCGAACTGCAGTTCATTTTGCAAATAGCTAGTGTGAACTCTTGTTATAGAGTGAAATAGCTGAATTAATTTATAGCATTCAAATAGGGCTTCATAACAGCTAAAATTACTTGATAGTATGAATAATATTTGTGGCGTTTTTCCTTCATATTATTTTCCATTTATTTATTTACGTAATATTCATGCACGATTATTGTGAAAAAAAAAAAAGAAAGAAAGACATAGAAATTTTTGTCTCAGCCACGTCACAATGCATAAGAATGATTTTTTTCAATTTTATATATTATTGGAAATTTCCATCAAGTGAATATCATGCATCAATGTTAAGAGATGATATTTTTGTGCAAAGTTTTTTACTTATTTTTTATTAAAAATTTAATCGAAAAGTAGTGACTTCATTTCACGTAGTATATTATATGCATACTTGCGCGTATATATGCAAAATATATCTATTCCGCAATTTCGGAAGAAATATGCTGTTTTGCGAATGCGATCGACAAAAAACCGGGGCATGGAGTTGCAAAATCATTTGCGTCCGTACATTATTTTCGTAAATATTCAAAACCACATTCCTATGAATTTTTTATTTTTTTAATGATAAAAATTTTAAAAAATGTCCCTTTTATAAATTTTGTCCGAAAGCGGTACATTTAGGCATCCCGAGAGCCTCTTTGGGGACACCGGGACATGGTACTCTAAAACGGTACTGTACCGGTCAAAGATCGAAGCTATGATATACATATTTGAAAATTAGAATAAATTTTGTCATATAATGAAAAATAATGAAGAAAAAGATATTATATAATTGTGACTATCGTCGATGCAATCCACGTAATCTATGTTGTACCTGCACAGCCTGTTGAATGAAGAAACGAATTGAATTGACTCAGCTATAGAGAGCTATATAAAAGCTCTTGATTATTATATATATATATATATATATATATATATATATATATATATATATATATATATAATACTCCAAGTCGCTTCAAAAAATATTCATAAAAACTAGCGCGAATTTGAAGCAAAAATACTTACTGCGCATGCGCAGCGGGCGGCGGTGGAATACCGTCTTCTACCCTGAACGCCTCGTCCTATTGACGCCTCCAGCGAGCGTGGCCGCATTAAGTCAATGCCATGGCATTAAAGTAATAATTTAATTTATGCAAGAGCTTTATTGGATAAAATAATTTAAGGTACCAATATAAAAAGTTAGTTCAGCAAAAAATTACAAGTACTGAATCACATAGTAGTCATATTAGATGATATTAGTATATAATGATATGATTCACTCATGTTTTCATATATCTCAAGTAAAACAAAAACGTATGCAACAGGTATGCAACACGTATAAATCTATTTATATCTGACAAGCGTCAGATATAAATTCAAGAAATAATACATTAATTACGTATGTTAGCGTTACATGTTCGTTCAGTACATTAATGAATCAGAACTTTTTTTTAGAACAGAGATGTGATTAAATGGAGTTAATAAAAGTACATTTTTTGTATTGAAACTTCTTTTTAGTACCCTTTTGTAAAATCTGAATTTAGTACTTTATCCAAGTACAAAATATATATAGTGATTAAACAGAGTAAAAAAAAAATACAAAAATTGTACTTGGATTAAGCATCTAAAAGCTTAATTAGTGGGTAACTTTTAAATAAAAAATATATATTTAATGGTCCCTTTTAATTAGAGTGTTTGCATAGGTAGATAAAATATTTTTAACTATTTCTTTTACTAACTGTAGATAAAAAAAATGAAAACATACATGTATATGTGTTGACATTGGGAAACCTATTCGCTTTGTGGACATGATTATTTTGATCCGAACGTTTGTTTTTAGATAATTTAAATATTGAAGACATGGAATTGACATAAAGAATCACGATATAGATCCATTCATGTTAATCACTTAATTTTATTCACAAACAGTATCTTACGTCCAGTTCAAAATAATATACTAGCAATTAATTCAGAAAATACAATATTATATATATATTTTACATTGATCATAAAGCATTTTAATTAAATTCCAAAGAGTTTTTGTATAGTTCCTAGCTGATGGTTTCTGATGAATACAGTTTTGAAAACAATTACATTATTTTACAATATGTGTTACAACAATATATAATAAACATATCAATAATTAAGAATTGAAACACCCTTAAATTAATGTATTTAAGTTATTAATAAATAATAACCACAACAAAGAACAAAGAATATATAGATATACGAGGTACGGTATGATCCGGATCCGTTAGTTCTTGAAAAGGACTGTACTTAATTATATTTATATTACTAGATGAATAGAATTTTTTAATATTTAATAAAATTTTAAATACAATATTTTAATTAAATTTGATATTATAAAGTTCAAGTTTCGGGCATACTCTAAGAATTTGATCTATTTTATTTCTTAATAAAATAGTCTAATAATTAAGGTGAATACAACATAAATTCATAATCGTGACATGCAATTATATAACTATGTATACTGATAGCCAGCTGCATGGTATTGATGGTGAAGCGATTTTTTTTTAAAGTAAGGTATAAATTGATTTAAAGAAATACGAAAAAAAAATGAAAATTAAATATTTATAAAATAATGCATCGAGCGCCACCATTAGATTGAAAATCTATTATACGAGTACTACATAGAAAAATCTGAGAATAACTTAATCCATATTCCAATATAAATCACCCACACAGCACACAAATCTCAATAATCAATATTTAGATATTTTGTGGATATTTTTTGTATATGAAGATATAATATTAAGTGGATATGCCACAATTCAAGATAACGATATCTAATATTTATACAATATTTATCTACAGTGTCGAGATAATATTTAGATAAAAATTGGATACTACTATCTTTCGTCATTGTGTATTTTGGTAGAGATTTTACATAGATAAAATTATCCAAAATTGAAACATGCACAGTTTATTTATAATTTAATAATTAATAATATAGATTTAATATATAGATTAACATATTATATAAATTATATAATAAAAAAATTAAGCAAATAAATTATTATTTTTTACAAGTTATACTTATAAATAATATATGATATGTACATACATATTTAATTATTTATTCCATTGAATTATTTAATTACATTTTGCAATCTAAATTAATATAATTTTTAAGTTAAATTATATATGTTAATTTATTCTCCACAAAAAAATCATATATAATCGCACTAATTGAACCGCATCCGGCGCTCTCCCCGGCCGAACTTTTAATATATAATTAAAAATTACGAACAAAATACATATTTTTCTACTGAATTACTAGCTGAATTTCATAAATTATAGCTAGCATTTAATTTTTTTTTACTTAATTAAATTAAATAAACTTTTTAAAACTGGCAGTAATGGCAGTATGTTTTATAGATAATTTTATCTATTATTTATCTAAGGATAATTTTATCTAGATATTTTATAGATAATTGTATCTTTTCTTTATCTGGAGCATTTTTTTTTTCATTGCCAGTACATTATATGATTGACGTCATGCGAACTACGAAAATTTAGCATGTCTGATCAAAACACAACAGATTTGGTCATAAAGAAAATCATAATTTCCCATCTTAAATCGAAAATATGTTCAATTGGAAGGTATGAAATCAATTATGATTTTTTTCTGCTCATAATTCATATATATTATTATTCGGCTTTAACAATGAATGTTTTTTTGTCCAGAAAGGTGGGAATATATGGGATGGCCGGCGGTTGACTAAATGCTGCACTGATCCAGATCGTAGAGTAATGCAGCGATGCAGGTATCAAGTCAAACATCTAGTAATTTATATAATGTAATGAGGGTTTAGTTATTACAATAATATTTCTGTGTGTGTTATAATAATTATAAATATCATTATTTGAGACCAGCATGTATATATGCTAATATCATGATAATAATTAACAATTATATATAGGTTGTTTTCTCCGATCATTTTATGATATCATGTATGCATACTGTATATTTTATTTTATTCATATTAAATATCAATTGATGCATTTTGTGACTAAATACTAAACATGTCATATATTGGATTAATATATTTAGGAATGCTGTATATATACTATAATTTTTAATACTTATTTGCATACATTGCAGTAGGCATACTGCATGTATGCAGACACAGCATTATTCTATGACAATTTATAGTACCAAAATTAAGCAGGGTATTTATTTTAAAGCTTCACTACAGTATTTTATATGCAGGTGCAGTAAATATTAGAGCTATTTATATAAGTTTAATTTTTACACCATGCTGCACCTCCTTTTGTTTTTTTAAGTATACAAATTTCACATTAATTGGCACTATTTATACTGTTGGATATGGGAGATTCATAATAATCATTAATGAACGTGAATCCGCCATATAAATTCTGCAAGCAGTCTACGCTAATCATACATTATAAATATTGTGATGTTAATATGTGTTTTTTTTACCCTACAGGTGCAATGAAGACAAACAACATGTTACAAAGCCCAGCTCTACCCATGGAATATGGTTACATTGTCCTGAGAACTGAAGCCAGCTGAAATGGTAAATATCATCATGAGAATCGCGGAAAAAAAAACATCGGAAAAAAAAACCTTGTATTAAAAAACCCTAGGAAAAAAAAAACTCGGGGATAAAAAACCCACAGAAAAAAAACCCTTCGCTGAAGGAGCAGCCCCAAGGAGACGAAAGGCTAGTGATAGCGTTCTCACCTTCCTCTAAAACCGCTGGAAACGTCGGGATTTCAACGACAATTTCCGAAGTTTCACGAATGCGGTTGCAGAGCGCCAAAACATTACAAATTTTGTTGCATTGTAGTTGCGACTTCTGTTTAGGCGCAAAACAAAAAGCTCGTATTTTCAGCCTAATACATTGCATCGTCGCCATCGTGTGCATGATCACGAAACGCGAAAACACTTTATTATTTAAATAAACCTGCATGTATATTATATAAAAGAAATACACATGCAGGCTACATATTTTGTATCAAATATATTCAAGTAACCGCGTTTAAAATAGATAAAATTATTAAAATTATGTATCCATCAAGGCATACAGATAGGCATACAGATCGTGTACGTATATTTATTATTTTAAAATAATTTTTGCAACAATTGAGTACCGACCTCGATTTTTTTTATTGCAGAAATGGATAGAGGGTGCAAAGTTATGCTACCTGCTATTTTTCAGATTTTTTACAGGCCCTTTAAGTATTTTTAAAAAATTATTGAATATCCTAGCTTTTTGTGACATCACGAGGCGTCTGCCTTTAAGAAAAGGATAGGACTTGCCGCCGCGTGACGTCACAAAAAGGCCTTTCAATAATTTTTTAAAAATGCTTCCAGGTCTGTAAAAAATCTGAAGAATATCAGGGTAGCATCCGTAGCATAAATTTGCACCCTCTATCCATTTCTGCAATAAAAAAAATTGAGGTTGGTACTCCATTTTTATGCCATTGTTTTCATAACTTTAACTTTTAATATTATTGAATTGTGCATTAATACATATACGGTATAATATATAACACAACATGAATTAATTACTCTTATTAATATATCTATATAATATATATTGGATAGATATATATTAACATGCATATTAAGGTGCGTAAAAAGTACATAAAAAATACTGCGAGAACTTATAAGACAACATTTGTTCCTCCAATTTTATTATTATTAAAATTCAATAATTTAATACACATATTTTAATTATTTACATTGATTACAAATAATGTCATAATATTATATAATATATGACATTAATTGTAATCAATGTAAATAATTAAAAGATGTGTATTAAATTATTGAATTTTATTTATAATAAAATTGGAGGAACAAATTTTGTCTTATAATTTCTCGTAGTATTTTTTTATGTTCTTTTTACGCACCTTAATATGTTAATATATATCTATCCAATATTATATATTAAAGATATTAATAAGAGTAATTCATGTTGTGTAATATATTATACCGTATATATATTAATGCACAATTCAATAATATTAAAAGTTAAAGTTATGAAAACAATGGCATAAAAATGGAGTACCAACCTCAATTTTTTTTATTGCAGAAATGGATAGAGGGTGCAAATTTATGCTACGGATGCTACCCTGATATTCTTAAGGGCAGACGCCTCGTGACGTTACAAAAAGGATATATATATATATTCAATAATTTTTTAAAATACTTCCAGGGCCTGTAAAAATCTGAAAAAAAGCAGGGTAGCATAACTTTGCACCCTCTATCCATTTCTGCAATAAAAAAAATTGAGGTCGGTACTCTATTGTTACATAAATTATTTTAAAATAATAAATATGCGTATATATGATCGGTATCACGTCAATATCACGAAAACAAAAATCACGAAAGCATTTTCAACGAATGACTTTATCCCGAAAACAATTACATCGAAAACAAATATAAACGAAATCATTTACCACGAAATTAAATTAAAACGAAACGAAATAATAACGAGAACAAAAATCACGAAAACAATTTGTACGAAAGTAATTTGACCGAAACAAAAAAGGATGAAAGTAAATTAGAACGAAATTATTTTAATACAAAAACCATGAAAACAATTTGACTGAAAAGTTATTTGAACGAAAACATTTAAGACGAATAAAAAAATAACGAAAACAATTTGACCGAAAGTTATTTGAACGAAAATATTTAAAGCGAATGGAAAAATCATGAATACAATTTGAACGAACGCTATTTGACTGAAATAAAAAACACCGATGAAGAAAAATATTAATAAAAATTATAACAATATTAATTAAACAAAAAAAAAAATGTAAATTAAAACGAATGCAATAAAGAAGCAATATATACAGACTGAGCCAGAAATGGCCGTGTGCCGATCCCATGATAAAATTTGGGTAGGTTAAATTAACTTTGAGCTAGAAATTTGAAATTTGGCATACGGAAAGCCAATTAAGGGTTCTAAGTTTTTTGACATGTTTGTGTTAAACGATTTTTAAAATTGATATTTCCTACCTTTCTAGGGGTGGATTCACGATTTGCATTTCATTCTTATGGGATTTCCATGTTAAATTAAGTTGATAGAAAATTTAAATTTTTAGCCGACTTGCACCAAACTTAGTTCTTACGGTTTTCAGAGCACGTTGAATTTAATGGCGTAATTTAAAAAGTGGTGAAAACAGCCCCTAATGAGTTAATGACTCTGACTACGTGAAAAAATTATTCTATCAAAATTAAATACAGCGTGCTCTGGAAACCTTAAAAACTAATTTTGGTGCAATGCAAATCGGCTAAAATTTTTCTATCAACTTAATTTAACATGGAAATCCCATAAGGAAGAAATGGAAATCGTGAATCCACCCCTAAAAAGGTAGGAAATATTAATTTTAAAAATCGTTTAACACAAACATGTCAAAAAACTTAGAACCCTTCTTTACGTATGCCAAATTTCAAATTTCTAGCTCAAAGTTAATTTAACCTGCCCAAATTTTAGCATGGGATCGGCACACCATTTCTGGCTCAGTCTGTATATATTGCTTCTTTATTGCATTCGTTTTAATTTAATTTCTTTTTAATTAATATTGTTATAATTTTTATTAATATGTTTCTTCATCGGTGTTTTTTATTTTGGTCAAATAGCGTCCGTTCAAATTGTATTCGTGATTTTTCCGTTCGTTTTAAATGTTTTAATACAGCATCCATAAATACACAGCCGTAAAACGTATGCATACGTATACCCCAAACGTATGCATATACAGTATGCATATGATATCATAAGGACCGCGGTCGAGGGGAATACAACCTAAAATTGTTAATAATATATGCATATTATAATATATAAGTACAAGTGCTGGCCTGAAATAATGATAATTTTAACACTGGCAAAAACATTGTAATAATTAAACCCTGATTGCATACCTTATAAATTACTAGACGACTTGAAATCTGCATGGCTTCTCCAATACTCCAAGGTGCAGCATGCAGTCAACCGCCACAGCCCATATAATCCCAATTTTCTGGACAAAAAGAACACACATTGTTAAAGCTGACCAAAGATTTATGAGCAGAAAATACTCATAATTGATTTCTTACCTTCCACTTGAAGATATTTTCGGTTTTAGATGAGAAATTTACATATTTTTCACGAAAAAACCGTTGTGTTTACAACAAACATGCAGAATTTTCGAAGTGCGCATGACGTCACATAAAAATTGTACCCGCGATGCAAAAAAATCACTCCAGATAGAGAATAGATAAAATTATCTATAAAATATCCAGATAAAAATATCCTCAGATAAATAATAGATAAAATTATCTATAAAATATGCAGTCAGTTTTAAAAAGTTTACATCCGCATTAATTAATTAATTCATTAAATAAAGAAAATTTTAATTAATTTAGTTTTCAAAATTTAAATATTTCAAAATTTCAATGGAATAAACAAATATGACCAAATATGTACATATAATTTATATATTAAAATTATTATTTATAAGTATATAATATAACATTAAATAATAATAATTTGTGTTAATTTTTTTTATACTTTATATACAATAAATCTAATAAATCTGTATTATTGTATTAATTATTATAAATTTTAACTGTCATGTGCATGTTTAAAATTTGGATAACTTTATCTATTTAATATCTCTTCCAAAATAAGCAAAGACAAAAGATAGCAGTATCCAATTTATATCTACATGTTATCTCGGCACTTTAGATAAATATTGTATAAATATTAGATATCGTTATCTTGAATTGTGGCATATCCACTTAATATCTGCATATACAAAAAATATCCAAAAAATATCTAGATATTGAGTTTTGTGTGCTGTGTGGGCTGTATGATAGATACTTATTAATTTTAATAATTTTATATATTTTAAACGCGGTTCCTTGAATATATTTGATACAATATGTAGCCTGCATGTGTATTTTTTTTATATAATATACAGCTTTAATTAAACAATAAAGTGTTTTCGCGTTTCGTGATCATGCACACGACGATATATTATACTGTGTAGTATGCATATATATATTATACTGATATACTGATGAAGTGATCATGCATTACATGCAACAAAATTTGTAATGTTTTGGCGCTCTGCAACCGCATTCGTGAAGCTTCGGAAATTGTCGTTGAAATCCCGATGTTTCCAGCTGTTTTAGACGAAGGTGAGAACGCTATGACTAGCCTTTCGTCCAAGGAGCATTCGTGGCGTAGTAGCGTTGCAGCGAGGTTTCACGGTGTGGGGAGCTCATCAAAATGTAGAAGTCTACGCGGCGATGTTGTGGAAGTTAACTATTATCTGTATAGTAATTCCAACTGTGTTTTAGTTAAAAATTATTTTAAAAACATATTTTTTCTAACTTCGAATATTATATATTGGATATAAAATAATTAAAATAAAAAAGTAATAAAACAAAAAAAGTCGTCGTCCTACTAGCCGTATTATTATTATATAACATATAGACATAAAATGAACAAATGAACATTATAATATCTATATAATAGGTTAAGTGATTCAATAATTATTATTAACATGACTAATGAGACTAATCGGATATATGATATCTTATGTAATATATAAATTATTGGAACATATATAATGAAAATCTGTCAAAATAGGGGAAAAAAAAATGAAGATAGACAAGCTTTAACTTAAAAATGCCGCAGCGCCGCATTCTGACATCGCTTCGTCCGTAAGGTTTGTTAGGAGAAAAATCTTATTTATTTTTTCATTCAAATTCTATGCTGCACAAAATCTCGAATATTTTTTATGTCGTGTAAAGTGATCTTTCCAGTGGCTCATATAAATTATTAATCTTGCCCTTCATAAGAACCGCCGGAAAAAAAATAAAAACCCGGTACCGCTGGGTTAAAGGCTAGGAAGCTTGATAGAACATGTCATCGCGCGCAGTTCGCGCGCTGGATTTTCATTGGCTGAGAGAATTGTGTCGTCAATGTTGAAGCTTCTCATTATAATCAAACAAGACGCAACATTAACGTTAGTTCATGCAAGCAGAAAATATTTCTTGTATATATTATATTATATTAATAATAATTATATAATAATAATAATATATACATATTTTCTCTATGACATTTATATATTAAAACCGATATATATATATATATATATTTATACATGTGTATATATATATATATATATATATATATATATATATATATATATATATATATATATATATATATATATATATAAATATATATATATATATATATATATATATATATATACAAGGCGATTATTTTAATATATTAACAACATCGGCACAATATTTTTTTAAATGTTATTACTTCGTAAAACTTAATTAATTGAGTCGTTGAATTTTTTAATTTTTCTTTCTTTAAAATAATAATAAAGATGAAAATCAAGTTTTCAAAAATTACAGCACTTGTTAGTCTTTTTACACCAGTTCAGTTTTTAGTCATTTTATTTTGGTTAAAAAAAAATAAAATTTTAGTTTGCTATCTTATATTGCTCGATCGATACTTCGGTATTCTGGCTTAATTGAACCGGTCCTCATGTTATCGATCTTTTAACTGATGGTGATCGACGTATAGGGATATATATATGCATTTTATTTCCATATTTAAAGCAGTAACACATTCTTTTAAACGTAATATTTTGACATACAATTTTCACGATTTTTCTCCTAACAAACCTTACGGACGAAGCGATGTCAGAATGCGGCGCTGCGGCATTTTTAAGTTAAAGCTTGTCTATCTTCATTTTTTTTCCCCTATTTTGACAGATTATCATTATATATGTTCCAATAATTTATATATTACATAAGATATCATATATCTGATTAGTCTCATTAGTCATGTTAATAATAATTATTGAATCACTTAACCTATTATATAGATATTATAATTTTCAAATGTTCATTTGTTCATTTTATGTCTATATGTTATATAATAATAATACGGCTAGTAGGACGACGACTTTTTTTGTTTTATTACTTTTTTATTTTAATTATTTTATATCCAATATATAATATTCGAAGTTAGAAAAAATATGTTTTTAAAATAATTTTTAACTAAAAACACAGTTGGAATTTCTATACAGATAATGAGTGCGTTTGAATTCACGGGCCAGCCCGGGCTGGGTAAAATGGCGGTGACCTTGGTCGCCTGGTATGAAACGTCATAATTTCGTCATAATTAGTTCCCAGTCTGTCCGCTAGGTCTCAGGCGCACTGTAGAGTCCGCCCGCGTCAGCCTGGGCCAGCCAGGAAGTGACGTCATGAGAGGAGGAAAAATGGCCGCCGGGCTGGCCCCACTTGACGACAAAAAACGCTTCAGCCCAGGCCAGCCCGGGCTGGCCCGTGAATTCAAACGCACTCAATAGTTAACTTCCACAACATCGCCGCGTAGACTTCTACATTTTGATGAGCTCCCCACACCGTGAAACCTCGCTACCGCGCTACTACGCCACGAATGCTCCTTGGGGCTGCTCCTTCAGCGAAGGGTTTTTTTTCCGTGGGTTTTTTATCCCCGAGGTTTTTTTTTTATCCCCGAGTTTTTTTTTTTTTTCCTAGGGTTTTTTTTTCAAGGGTTTTTTAATACAAGGGTTTTTTTTCCGAGTTTTTTTTTCCGCTTACCCATCATGACACTACAAGGTCCCCTTGTCAAAAAAATCCGCAGTGGTCAAGCGTTTGACCACTGCTTAGTGGTATTTTTGCCGGTGGTCATAGTCATGGTCATGGTATGTTGTTAAGTGGTCGCTCTAGTGGTAAACCCTAGTGGTCACCTTAGTGGTCACCCTAGTGGTCACCCTAGTGGTCACTCTAGTGGTCACCCTAGTGGTCACGCTCTAGTGGTCACACTCTAGTGGTAGCGCCCGCGCGGTTTAGTGGTCAAGCTCTAGTGGTCAAAAAGTCGTTAGTAGATGCATGGTCAATACGCGCCGTATATCACGATGCAGTTAGCACTTTCTTCAGCCTCAGACAGTGGAAAATATAGCTACAACATGTAATAAAATTATTATTTCACATTTCTACCTTGAATAAGTAAATTATTTCACTTAATTCCAGGTAAAAATGATACGTATTATACACGCATTTGTACAAGAAAACGACAAAAGAGCATGCACTGAGAGAGAATTGTTCATTATATTTATTATTATAACATTAATTAAATTACAATACAAAAGAAATATAATAATAATAATTATAAAGCATGCAAGTTTTTGAAGAATAATTACCAACCAGCTAGATGTTCCGGCGATATTTTTGTCATGTCCCAAAGGAAGCCGACAATCATTGACTGTTTAAGGCTACCTGGAACAAATTATTCAACACAAAGTAACGAGAACTTAACAAAAGAACATTTCATAACACGTTTTATGTACTAAAAAGGTACTTATCTGACATAAAACAGCTTGATAGTACGTTTTTCAGAGCTCGCGTCTCTCTGTACACTTTGCTCGTCCTCTCGTGTGCGACGCCATGATTTTCCTGTATCACGTGACGTTGCGCATGCGCTCTAGAGTGACCACTGAGCTCAGTGGTAAAAAATCTGACCACTAGATAATTAAGTGGTCAATTTTTTTTTTTTATTGACAACGGATATATTTATATGGTGCGGCCACGGCAGGCGCGAATCCAGGGGGGGGGAGGTGCCCCTCCCCCCCAAATTTTGGATTTAACATGGGCAATATAGGCGTTTCCCCCACTTCAATTTTTTTAACATTTTCGGCAGCCCGGCCCTGGCCCCTCTTCCAAATTTTGCAGCCGCCCCCGCCCTGCCCCCGCCTCCCCCCCCCCTCACCTGACCACTACCACTAGATCTGACCACTACCACTTAGGTCCTACCACTTAGTCTAGTGGTCCTACCACTAAGGCTACCACTTGGTCTGACCACTACCACTTAGTCTGACCACTACCACTTAGGTCCTACCACTTAGTCTAGTGGTCCTACCACTAAGGCTACCACTTGATGTGACCACTACCACTAGATCTGACCACTACCACTTAGGTCCTACCACTTAGTCTGACCACTACCACTATAGATCTGACCACTACCACTTAGGTCCTACCACTTATAGTCTAGTGGTCCTACCACTAAGGCTACCTCTTGATGTGACCACTACCACTAGATCTGACCACTACTACTTAGGTCCTACCACTTAATCTGACCACTACCACTAGATCTGACCACTACCACTTAGGTCCTACCACTTAGTCTAGTGGTCCTACCACTAAGGCTACCACTTGGTGTGACCACTACCACTAGATCTGACCACTACCACTTAGGTCCTACCACTTAGTCTAGTGGTCCTACCACTAAGGCTACCACATGGTCGGACCACTACCACTAGGCTCTACCACTAGATTTAGTGGTCCTACCACTAAATTTAGTGGTCGTACCACTAAATCTAGTGGTCTGACCACTCATTTTAGGTGGTCAAATCATGACCACTACTCTAATTTTTGGACAAGGGTCAGCAGTGCTGTACAGAAAGAATCCAAGCAAGTAGGGAGACTAGTGTTCATGTATTATAGCAAAATTGGCTGGTTTAATTTTTATTGTACTAAATTGCAGTTAAAATACCCCCTACTTCCCATCTAAGATATTTTGTCTTCATACACTCTTGCATATATATATATATATATATAATACATAATTATGTAACAGATCTGTATTGCTTAAGAGTTAATTCTTTTACTTTTTTAATAACAAAAAACAACATACTGTATGCAGTGTACTCTTATTTTTTTAAGTTCAAGTTGCTCTATTGTTATACTATTGGACGTACAGTTTGTATATTATAAATGACATATAAATTTTATGTTTTATTACTATTAATATATTAATAAACATATAACTGCATGTATACAGTATATTATATTAAACATATATATGATTATGTTAAATTATGCCAGCAGTAGTTGTGATAAGATGTTAAATTAATACTACTTGTCGTTATATGATTTTTTTAATCAATAAGCATAATTAAGGATTTTTCACAATATCCTTGAAAATTTGCTATATTGTACGTTGAGAGAGAACTATATCTGCTGTTAATAATAAAAAATAAATGTTTTAAATAATTATGTGTGTTTTAATTTAAAATTAGAAGCAATTAAAGGGTATAGGAATATATATAATAAACCTGGATAAAAACTGTATAATTACAGGATAAGATAATATCAAGATAACTTTATCCGAAAAATAGAGGATTTTTAGCTAGAAAATATCCATGAACGTTCATAGATAATATCTAGGTAATTTTAAGATAAGTAAAAAGTTCTATACAGATTATATCTAGATATAATCTAAAAAATATAGTGCTAGCTGCAATTGTGCAAGTTAACTGTTGAATGCTCTCATGCAATACACAAGCCTTTTGTAAACTGCATTCACCGCGATGAAATTTGTGATAATTGCATCTTTTCAGCATGTTGTAATATGTTGAAATAGGAGTACTGCAATTTAAGAATCTAACATTTACGTTCAGTAAAATTTTCGCTACCATTGCATCAAAAGTACCCTTAGCAAACAGATGCTCATCTTTTACCGCATCAATATATTCCCTTAAAGGTGAAGGATGTGTCCAATCGTAACTCAAGGTAAATGAAATCAAATTAATTTTAACATCCAAATTTCTAAACGATTTTGTTACAACCTTGTTGGTACCAATTTCAGCCAAAGATACTTCATTTACTGTAAGAAAGCCACCAGAAAGCTGAGTAGAAGCTGCAAATATGATTTCTTTTTTCATTGTCAAGTAGTGAAGATAATATTATGTAGCTCCTTTGTGGGTCTGAAACAAAATATTGAGGTTTCAAAATATTTATAGGTTTTAATACTTGTTATTGATACATCAATTTTTTGAAAATCAAAATAAGGGTGTTGGGTATCAAGGCCTTCTCTGGGAATAGAGGCAGTCTAGTGCATATTGTTAGGCGCCTTATGTGTCATTATAAGCCAATCAAATCTATAATAGCAGTTCATGTGTATCAAATCAGCCAATTCCCCCTCTCCCCACTTATGGCAATTCTCAAAGTGGTTTTAATATGAGTTTCCTCTTTCGAGCAACTTCTGAAATAATAATATTGCATAATTTTATTCAAACTTTTTATCGTTAAAAAAAAATATAATAAAACTCAAAACAAGACAAAAAAACAAACTACTTAAAAATGGTGGAGTCTTCATATTTGGCAAGATGATGAAACTCCATACATAATGGTCATTATAATTTGAATTATTGGCCATCTTAGTTTTTGTGAATAAAATTATATTCCTTCCAACACCAGACATGCATTTTCATTAAAAATATCCCAACCTCCTTTCCAAAAATCTCGTTGTGGCAAAATTAAAATATTATTTTTAAAAAAGAATATTTTGGAAGCTGAGTTTAAGTTTTAACTATAAGATGTGTGAAAACCTAAATAGTTAAAAAAATCAAATTATTTTAATGTAATTACAAAACATGGTTATAATAACGTAAATATCGAAGAAATGATACCCACTATTATATATGCTTACAATTTTCAATGAAAAAATGTTTACAAAATTAAAATATTTTCGTAAAACTAAGGTTATAATGAACAACATAATTCAAATTTTAACGACTGTTCTATATTATTTATTTTTTACGAATTTTCTGCGAATATTTTAGAACTTCTCATTTTAATTATTTTTGTAGCAATGGACAACATACACTTTTTTTTTTCTTTAATTATTGTTATATTTTATTTGGTAACGAAATATTTGTAAAATGACGTATTAACAGCTGCAAAATAGTCAAGTGTTAAAAATTAATCTAAATCACACAGTTAAACACATATATATTTTTTTTATTAATTTTAAATAAACATGATACACCATTTCATTTATACAAAAAAACATTTATACCTCAATGAGCTATAAGCTCGAGAAGAGGAATGAAAATTTTGTTTCATCTGGAAAAAAAAACATGATGACAGAAATATTTCACTACATAATTAAAAATAACAATTATTATTAATAATATAATAATTATTTTATTATTACCTAAATGAATAGAGGGCACCAAATTATGCTACTCTGAATTTTTCAGATTTTTCTGAGACCCGTAACTATTTTTAAATAATTATTGAATGTTCTGTAATTTAAGTTAGCATTCCCTGAATCCTTTATAAAAAAGGATAGTGCCTGGACTCCTATATTTTGAAGCCTCCAGGGGGCGCTCTTTCAATAATTTTTTAAAAATAGTTCTGGGTCTCAAATAAATCTGAAAAAATGCAGAGCATAATTTGGGACCCTTTATTCATTTCTGTAATAAAAAATTTCACGTATGTTGTCCATTTTTTCAAAAATAAGCAATTTATCAGTTACAATTTAAAAAGTAGAGTAATCGAATGTACATATGTACGTTATATTGTGAAGAATTAGACTCACAGTTGAAGAGTCCAACGTATGATGACAGATCGAGAGTATTACTGCAACAATGTTATTGGCGGTAAACACGGTGTTGAATCCAAGGATATTTTTACGATGAAGGCGACAATCACTGAAATTGAAATTGAAATAATAATAATAATAATAATAATAATAATAATAATAATAATAATAATAATAATAATAATAATAATAATAATAATAATAATAATTATTATTATAATAATAACAAACATTGCAATATTCAATATTCACGATAAAAAAAAAAAAATTCGGAGTAGGAGAGGGGATTTTTTTTTTTTTTTTTTTTTTTGAAAAATTTAAAATATCTATTTAAAATATAAATTTAAAGAGGATGAAAATGTTTATAAGTACTGGAATATATTCCCAGTAAATTTTCAATCTTAATTGTCACTTATAACAGAAAAATATTATGATAAAAATCATGGGGAATCAAGATTGCAAAATAATAATAAAAATAATAATAAATATAATAACGATATTTGTTTATTGGGTTAAGTCAGCGGTTTTCAAACTTTTTGACTCGAGTCCCAGGTAATATTTATTTATTTATGTATTAAATCTTTCATAGGCTGAAAATACAATAAAAAATAGAAACATGTGAGCCTATGGGGCAAATAGAAACGGCTGCAGAAGCAACCAAATCACTATACAGTGTCTATTCACCTCTTCATGCACCTAATATTCAATGCAAAGATGATGTCAAATTTTTTCTTCCCCACTGCTTTCCTATTTCTCTACCATATTATGCATATAGCCTATAGCTTGGTCACCATTGCCCGATTTTTGTGAAGTCCCAGATGAAAAGTCTCACTGTCCCAAATTTAAGACGCGTCCCATAGTTTGAAAACCGCTGGGTTAAGTAATGCAAAAGATGGGGGGGGGGGAAGAAAGATAAAAAACAAAAACAAAAAAAGAGATGAAAGCTAACAATCAAATAAATAAATACATAATAAGAAAAATGTGAATACATAACCAAAACGGTGGTATGAAAAAGGTACAAAAACCCATGCATAAATAATATATGATCAACCACCAATATAATTACCAGATAATAAACTATATTGTCGACATTAATACAATAGAATAAAATAATATAGCAAAAAATAAATATAATATGCTATATTAACAAAGTAATAATAAATATTTTGATCCCATCGCGTTGTGAATTTTGCTGAAGTGCCCAACGCGTTGGGATAAAAATTGCGATGCTCTGAACGCGAATTTCGCTTCTTGGAATTTTCGAATGATCCCAACGCGTTGGGAACAAAAATTTCGCGTCCGAAGCGAATTCGCGTCCGGATGCCAACATATACATAGTAAAAATATTTAAAGATAGTAAACTAACCATCATTGTCAATACAAGCTTTAAGTTGTGACTAAAGGAATGGGGAAAGGAAAACGCAATGTTTCAGGCAATTTGTTGTATAATATGCATTTACATACTTACTTATGAAACTAGATTAATAATAATAATAATAACCAATTAATTGCACCATAAAGGATAAATAGATTCAGTGAAAAAAACAGGGATTATTTTTTGTTACCAAGGTTTTGGAATGAAATACACTCTAATTTAAAAAAATTACAGTCAAAAAATTTATTAAAAAAATATACATAAAATTATGGTTACTTTCTTTATTAGCTTTAAATTAAGAATTACAGATTTATTAAAATTAAAAAATAGTAAATAATTTTTGTTTAATATATGCAAGATATTTATAATATTAATATAAAATATATTAATGTAGTGTATGATATGTTCCAAAAGTTCGTGCAAAATAAAAGCGCAAATAAAACCTATAAGATTCATCTCAATAAACACTTACTATATACATTAATTTGAAGCTCTGAAGTTAACATTTTTAAAACTTTATTTAAAAAATTGACAAAAAAAATGACTTTCGAACAAGTTAAAGCAAGGTAAAAAATTGTGCTTTTCAGTCCCTTTTTTTTTTTGCATATTTACGACTGCAGGGCTTGAAGTTTGATAAATTAAATAACTAAATTTCTAGTTATATGTCTTTTTTTACCCATATTACGAAAAGAGTACTCCACATGATCACTGTTTGTAACACTACACACATGTAAACGCACCTCGAGCTCTCGCAAGTGCAGCATCGCGGACGTAAAATGCTGGATTGCGGTGGTGATCCGGCCGCTCCAGTACATTTCACCAAGGCGTCTTGAACACGCTGACTTTTACGTAACCCAAAAAGGAGAAGTCGGGTGGAGTGAATTCAGGGGACCTAAAGCCTAAAGGGCCCCTCATGGCGTGGGGCCGTCAAGTCACATTAATTTTCAAGGCATACAAAATTTCGGAAGAAATGTCCATCACAGAATAAATTGCAGTTGTCGAATTTGATAAATGTTTTTTACTTCTCACATGGTCAAGATTTTCCATAGCCACTCAGTGCATGGGACTTAATTGACAGACCCACGCCATGAGGGGTCCCTAGATCCCCCGACTTCATTTTTTTGGGGTTACGTGAAGATCAGCATATTCAAGACGACCGTGCTCAACTTACTGCATGGAACTCATGCAGCAGATCATCACTGCAATTCAGTCCTTTACGTCCGCTCCGCGATATATATGCTACACTTGCGAGAGCTCGAGGTGCGTTTACATGTGTGTAGTGTTACAAACAGTGATGATCTCATGTGGTAATGTGGGTAAAAAAAAGTCAGCAAGCATATAAGATTCAATTTATCAAACTTCAGGCCCTGCAGTCATGAAAATGCAAGAAAAAGAGACTCAAAACCGCAATTTTTACCTTAATTCAACTTGTTCGAAAGTCATTTTTTTAATTAATTTTTTTAAACAAGTTCTGAAAATGTTAAATTCAGAGCTTTAAATTAATGTATAGAAAGTGTTTATTCAGATGAATAAAGTTTATTTTTTTTACGTTTGTAAATATGAACTAAAACAGTTTAATTTTTCGATAAATATTGTAGATTTGTATTAATTGTAATATAATATATCCAATTTGTACTTTCGTCGAACAGTTTATATAATTCACTAATTTTGCACTATTGCGTAATATTTAAAAAAAAATGTTGTAAATTTTTTAATTATTATATATTTAAAAATTTACTTTTTAATGAATTGTATTCATACATATTCAATTTGTTTATTCGTCGAACTTTTTATAATATTGCATAATATATGTTGCAACTATTGCGTCATATTTTAAATTTGTCAGTTTTCTTTTATTTTTTCACCACTTCGACATAAAAAAAAAATGAAAAACTTTTTTCATATAACTGGAAAAGTCCTTTTCAATATATTTTTTAAAATTTTTATTACAAAATATAATATTTATTTATTTTTATTTTGGAACTTCTTTTTGGTTGTACAAGACAAACATATGTTCAAGTAAATATTGAACAAAATACAACATAAATACATCAAATTTTAAACATATTTACATAAGTTATTTAACACTATCAAACCCAATCACTGACAATAATAATAAAAACAATAAGTTTATGAATAATTTTACTACTGACAATTGTGAGAGTATAAAGTTAGAAGTTGTACTACACCTTTTTATGTCTTTGGTGCTGGTAGGGAAGAGTTGTGAAGAGAAGTGTCACGAAGTGTAGGTCACCAATTTATGATCTCTGTATTTGTCAAGGGTTGCTCGAGATGACGAGTACAAACATCCATCGAGGGTATTTGTGTGTGGTTCGCATGTATTATTCCGCGCAAGCGTCATTATTCTTTATAGCATATATCGGTATATCGGGAAAGTTTGATCACATTAAATACCCCCTAGCGCGCACTGTTCCTCTGTTTAGGGGCGTGGTCAAACTGTCATTGGAGCACTATTTTTTTATTTGGGGGAATGGATATAGATTTATTTTTTTTATTCCATAGTTTATCTAAAAATTTGATAGGTTTAACATTCATACTGAGTGGCAAGGTATACAGGGGAAGATACATATATATGTATATATGTGTGTGGGAGTGTCGTATATAAAATATAGCATTTAGAAACATAATTATTCAGTCATAATATAATAAGACAAAATTCATCAGCTTAATTTGTGCCTCTAACTCTAAACCATCATATATATATATATATATATATATATATATATATATATATATATATGCTTTATATACATTTACCAAGCTTTACTGTATTATATATCTAAAGTCTAAAGCAACTAAATTTTGTCCCCCATTTTCCCTATATATCAGACTATTGATATTCTTGCCCTGATAAACTTAAAAAGTATTTTTAAAAACCTTACGATATACGCAAATTAGACCTTACCGTACGTGTTGTATTTTCTATATATATAAAAAGTATAAAAAAATTACAATATTTGTAATTCAATTTTTTTATGAATGTAGTGTACATTACAGACTCAGATATGCGCAGTATGAAGCGTTGTACATGCCTCTTATACACCAGGCCGCCGGTGCCAGAAGGCGGGTGGCTATTCATCAGCTGCTCGCTGCAAAGCCCCGGTGATTAGGAGGGTCACGACGGTGATCTGAGCGCTGAAGGGTCTGGGCGTGAGCCTGCCTGGAGTTGTCATCTGTGCAGACTTTGGTGTTATTAGCAAAAAAGGCTGCCTTTGTTGCCAATGTTAAAAAAATTGAAGTGGGGGAAATGATATATTGCCCATGTAAAATCCAAAATTTCGTGGGGTACAGACCTATCCAGCCCCACGATCACTCCCGGATCCGTGCCCCCATATGCAGTACGTACCATATCCTCCGCTCCGCGAGTTATATATCCCACTGCACCGAATCATATATGTCCTATAGTACTCATCGCTTTTTCTACTTAATTTGCATGTTATTATATTACTCATATATGACAGCAGGATATTAATTAGTGATATTACCGTATTATATTGTTTTATTATACGATCCAGCACCACTGAACTATATGTCCAGCATGATGAAATATATGTTTTCCATGATTTCCAGTGTGAAAAATAATATAAACGCTGATAGTGATCGAGACGTACACCATCTCACCAAGTCATGGGGGTCTCGATCCACTATGTGTTTTTATCAATCTCTGCATGTAATGTAATATTATAATATGTTATGTTTGTATATTATAACATAATTCGTAGTCATAGGCACATTATAATTAAATTAGCCCGCCTTATATACTGTAGCATTTGTGATAAAACTGTTTTGGATTGCCGTAAAACAAAACATATAAAATGAGATTTGCATAGTCCCATGCAAAGGGATTTCTATATTAAATTTATGAGCATACACTTTTATATAAGCACTATATAATATGTATAATTTTGTTTTATAAAGTCGACGCACTTCCCATCTCTTTGTTTAAAAATAAAAATTAATCCTTTTTATCAAACAAACTATATAATTATTTATGTATTTATATTTATAAATATATCTTGTATTTGTGAGCACGGTATGAAAGAGGAGGAACTTAAAACGGTAAAATTTAAAAATTACAAATTAATATCATATTTTTGTAGAAATTTGCAACCTAAAGGTGGTGTTGCAATTTTTGCAAAATCAAAATTTCAATCTCGTAACATAAACTTTAATTCTATTGAATCATATTTTGAACGTGCAGTAGCAAAAATTAAAATAAATAATACAAGCTATCTATGTTAGCTCTTTGTATAGACCTCCTCCAAATAGTAGATCAAAAAATGTTATTAAATATTATGAGAGCAATGATGAAATATTTTTAAAAATCTTGAAATTCCTTGCATTCAATTGTTAAATAATTAAAAAAAATGATATAATGTTTATTGCTGGTGACACAAATACAAACATATTGAAAAACAATATATTCAAGTAAATAATTATATAAATCTGTTAGAAGCTTTTAATTTGCAAATTATAAATAAAGATCCTACTATAGAATAACAAATAAAACAGCAACACTTATTGATCAAATAATTACGAAGGTTCATGAATCATGCAAATATTAATTATATATTGCACTAAAGAAACTAATTTATCAGACCATGAACTTATACATAACAGCATAAGTAAATAATTATGAATTGTAGCGATAATTAAAAGAGAACATAAATGTATTCTTGTATCGAAGATCGTATTTATTGCTTTTAAAATCACGAATTCAAGAACTTGACACCAAAAGATATAATAATCAATACTGTATCGTGTTTTGTTATTATTGCTATAATATATCTCACGAATAATTTCAAATACATTTATGCAACCAAAAACTCGTCATCTTAATTAACTTTTACAATTTACAGTTAGTTGTGTTAATTTCATTTGCACGCATTGAAGTCTTCGATGATCGATATAATTTATAGAGACTTACAAGTTAGACGCATGCATGCAATATAACATCAGGTTTCAAAAGATTAAACGCATGCAATTTAACTTAATGTTGCAACAGCTTTCTAGTGGACCTCCTGCATGCATGCACGTATAATAATGATGAATTAAATATATCTGGAAGAAAATGACAGATGGAATTACACCGAAGATGGAATGATGCTTTAATATTTATTATTTAAATTTTTTTTTTGCAAATATTGGTAACACTATAATAATTAAAGTAGAGTAAGCGAGTTCATTTTTTTTAATATTTTAATTTTTAAAAATAGTTTAAGCTGCCCTCTATTGAGAAATGAAAACTAAAAAATTCCACCTCAAATAGTTTCACCACAAAAAATTCCCAAATTTGGTGTTTCGGAGGCCTTTAACGTGCAGCCTTATCGAACATAAAACCGCGTTTTACTCTAACTTTTTCTGAACTATGGTACCATTTAAAAAATACTTTCGTAATCTATGATGAATTCTTTAATGAATTTTCAAATAAAAAAAAAAAAAAATTATGGGGTCGTTTTCTTGGAAAAAAATCATGAAAATCCTTATGGGAATGAACCCCCAAAAACTTAAAGATTTTTTTCCGAAAAAAAAACGGCTTCGTAAAATTTTTTTTTATTTAAAAATCCATTAAAGAATTCATCATAGATTACGTAGGTATTTTTTAAGGTATAACCTGAGAATTTGTCTGTCAAGGTCAAGAGGCGTGGCCATAGCGGCAACACTGTTTGCATTGGAATGCGAATAATTTTTTAGGAGGGGGTGGTGACATCAGTCCTTGAGAACGTTGCCACATTTCTCATCACATATAGGAAACGATCATCGCCACGGTTCAAAATATATGAAAACAATTCAGAAAAATAGTCTAAAAAATTAGGTTTTAGTAAAAAAAAAAGTAAAAGAATCTGTTGTATAGTTTTTTTGCAATGCTAATTAACAAATTTAACATTGGAAGGATACAAAATTCTCATTTAAATAAATTAATTATAATTAAACCAACGGTTAAAAAATTCCGAAAAATTCAGAGCTAATTTGACGATTGTTGTTAGTCCATCATGCACCAAATTAATTTGAAGAAAATCTGTTGTAGCGAATTTTTCGTCCAAATTTCTCAGGTTAAGCCTTAAATGGTAGCATAGTTCAGAAAATGTTGGAGTAAAACGCGGCTTTATGTTCCATAAGGTTGCACGTCAAAGGCCTCCGAAACACCAACTTTGGGAATTTTTTGTGGTGAAACAATTTGAGATGGAATTTTTTGGTTTTCATTTCTCAATAGAGGGCAGCTTAAACTATTTTTAGGAAATAAAATATTAAAAAAATGCAATCGCTCACTCTACTTTAAACAACAATATACTTTAAATTAATTTTATTTTTTCTTCCCTAGTGGAAATTTACAATTGTAATTATTACAATTGTACAGCCATCAAAATTACGATTGTGTTTTGGCAATATTACAACGGTAATTTTTACAATTGTAAAGGCCTTATTACAATTGTATTGAACTACAATTGCAATTATTACAATTGTAATAATTACGATTGTAACATCTACAAAAAGCAGTCACCAATATAACTACTTAAAACCAAACCTGCGTTGCTGTATTTCGGTTACCACTGCTGATCATACACTTACCATTGCGCTGCTACTGCTTTCTTAATAGTCCGTGAGCTGAGGTCCCAAAATGGCAAAAATAGGCTCCGGAGGGGGGGCAATTCAAAAGTGACAAAAATGGAAAGAAGACACTTTGGTGCATCCATTGAGCCCATTTTCGAATAATAAATTTGTCCCGGGAGCTTCCGGTGACGTCACAAAGATGGCGTCAGAGCATTAAAATTGACTCAACTATACTTTATTAACATCAACTCCCAAGCACTTAATTTCTGCAGTAAAGAAAAAATTGATATATTTTATTAATGACAATAAAATTCTCTAGCTAAAAATGCATAAAAATTTATTGCATGTTAAAACCTGTGCATGTACCACAGCCTAAAACTTAAAATTTGCCATGATTTTTAGGATAATTCATCTTACGATTGTTATAGCAAAGTAATTTTTTCTTTCTGAAAGCAATAAGCTATATGAACTCATTAAGTATATAATTGAGAGTATCCACACCAATTTTTGTTGCATTTGTTCAATTCAATACGCATCTGTGTGGATAATTAACCGAGCGCCACAGGTCACGTAAAGCTCCCGCGCGCCGCGTCCGAGACACTTCTCACTGCTGCTTGTGCCCAAATTATTGCTGTAGCACAAAAATAATAAGAAAATAAGATTATTAGAATCAGTACTACTTATATCTTACACTTTTTGTTTCACATTTTGTGTTTTTAATGTACAACAGACCCGTTATAACCGACGGATTGGGTTACAATTTGTGTATTTTTCCTCCTTTTGGTAATCGAATTAGCATAATGAAAAGTAGTTTTGGGAGCTTAAATTTTTTTTTTACCAATTTTCAAGATGCTTTGACCTACTCTCCAATTAATTAAGTGGAATAAGGATTTTGTCAACCCTTTTAGCAGTCTCAAACCCAAAAATTGCATTTCTTTTATGGAATTTCTAAGTTAAATTGAAGTAGTGTAAATTATTTTCCGTTGTACAATAAATTATTATTCTGTTGGTAAATTGAATCCATTTTGGTGCTGTTTGAGACTCCTACATGGGTTGACAAAATTACAATCAAAATTCAATACCAGGGTTATAACCAAATTTATCTCAGCCTTCAAGACAAAAAGTTTAAAAGCTCCTCAAACAACAACTAATTATTACAAAATTGAAAATCCTAATGACCGGGAAAAAATACATATGAAATATTTTGTATTTTATTTATAATATTTTTATTACAGGTTACAGGTAAGAAAAAAAAAGTTTTATTGGGTGGCAAGTAAAGTCAATAACAAGATAACTTAATTCATTAGAATTCATTTTTTTGTAGTTCCCGTTAATATGAAAACTATAAAAATATTTATAAAACTCGGTGTACATTAATGCTTTTAAAATAAAAGGATGCAAAAATGTTTTCACGTGAATTACACTTCCAAATTTATTGATTTTGTTTTAAAATTAACTAAAACTAATCCTGTACATTAAAATCTTAACTTCATTTCAACATATTTAATCAAGTTATCGACATGCGTTGGATAATGTATAAACATTTTTAATTGGGATCGATCTCTTCTCGCTGCCATTATATTGTCGCGTCTAGCGTCCTGAGTTGGGCTGATCAACAACGGGTGGTCCAGCTCAACTCAGGACTCAGGACGCTCTACCCTAGACGCGACAATATTATCTTCTTTAAATACATAATTATTTTTCTGACCTATATACTTTGTTTCAATATCGGTACATGTTAGATTACTTTAAAGTAGTGTGAGCGATTGCAATGTTTTTTAAATATTTTACTTTCTATAAATATTAATTCACAAAAAATTCACAAAATTTTTGTTTCGGAGGCCTTTAACATGCAGTCTTATAATTCACAAAACAACTTTTATATTTAAAATAAACTTCGTCTGAACTAATGTATATATATAAATCCCAATTAGAAAATACTTACGTTATCTAAGATGAATTCTTTATTGGATTTTTAATTTAAAAAAATAGTAATAAAAATAAAACTGAGCCGTTTTTTCGGTAAAAAAAAATCTTGAAATTACTCTGTTGGTTAGTTACCATAAGGATTTTCAAGATTTTTTTCTGGAAACGGCTCCGTAAAAATATATATATATATATATATATATATATATATATATATATATATATATATATATATATATATTCGAAAATTCATTAAAAATTAAGAAATTCATCATAGATCAAGTATATTGGTATGTACCATATTATAGTTCAAACCAAGTTTGAAGAAAAAGCTGTTTTCTGTTCCATAAAGATGCATGTTAAAGGCCTCCGAAACACTTATAGTTGTATCATGTCCGAAACACCATTTTTGGAATTTTTTTGTGGTGTGAAGCTATCATAAACTTAAAGGATTCCTTTAAGTTTATGGAAGCTATATATTTGAGGTGGAATTTTTTGGTAATTTTTCAATAGAAGGCAGGTTAAACATTTGTAAAAATTAGAAAAAAAATGTAACTACTCACTCTACTTTAAATAGAGTAATAGTGAACTATCAGTATAATAATAAAGAACTTTAATTCTGCATGTGATAAAATCAGTCTGGTCGAATGGCAAGTACCGTCAAAGAAGATGGTTTGATTTTTTTTTTTAATAACGGTAGTTTTTGTTAATTTTAAAACAGTATCAACGAATTCTGAAGGTTAGTCAATTCTTTAATTTTTTATTTTGAAAAATATATATATATTTTTTTTTATCGTGGCATTGATATCCTAATATCGATATTATAGTGAGAAAAAATGCAATTTTTGGGTTTGAGACCGCCAAAAGGATTGAAAAAATTCTCACTCCACCCAATTAATTGGAGAGTAGGTCAAAGCATCTTGAAAGTTGGTAAAAAAAAAATTTAAAGCTCCCAAAACTACTTTTCATTATGCTAATTCGATTACCAAAAGGAGGAAATACACAAATTGTAACCCAATCTGTCGGTTATAACGGGTCTGTTGTACATTAAAAACACAAAATGTGAAACAAAAAGTGTAAGACATAAGTAGTACTGATTCTACTAATCTTATTTTCTTATTATTTTTGTGCTACAGCAATAATTTGGGCACAAGCAGCAGTGAGAAGTGTCTCGGACGCGGCGCGCGGGAGCTTTACGTGACCTGTGGCGCTCGCTTAATTATCCACACAGATGCGTATTGAATTGAACAAATGCAACAAAAATTGGTGTGGATACTCTCAATTTAATACTTAATGATTTCATATAGCTTATAGCTTTCAGAAAGAAAAAATTACTTTGCTATAACAATCGTAAGATGAATTATCCTAAAAATCATGGCAAATTTTAAGTTTTAGGCTGTGGTACATGCACAGGTTTTAACATGCAATAAATTTTTATGCATTTTTAGCTAGAGAATTTTATTGTCATTAATAAAATATATCAATTTTTTCTTTACTGCAGAAATTAAGTGCTTGGGAGTTGATGTTAATAAAGTTTAGTTGAGTCAATTTTAATGCTCTGACGCCATCTTTGTGACGTCACCGGAAGCTCCCGGGACAAATTTATTATTCGAAAATGGGCTCAATGGATGCACCAAAGTGTCTTCTTTCCATTTTTGTCACTTTTGGATTGCCCCCCCTCCGGAGCCTATTTTGGCCTTTTGGGACCTCAGCTCACGGACTATAATAGGAAGAAAATTATTGAGCTATATAAATAAATAATAAGCTACGGGAAAAATACACGAGGCGTTCAGGGTAGAAAAATACGGGTTAACTTCAATGCAGCGTTGTATAAATTTTGCTTCAAGGGTAAAATTTGATGGCGGTTCTAATGAAGACCTTTACATGTGCGACCCTTTGACCCTTCAGGGTCAAAAGACCCTGAAATTTAGTTCACTTCATTGCAACGTTATATAAATTTCGACCCTATATAGGGTAAAATTTGATGGTGGTTCTATTATAATGGCGACCCTTCGACCCTTAAGGGTCAAAAGACCCTGAAATTTAGTTCACTTCATTGCAACGTTATATAAATTTCGACTCCCCTTGTAAAAAGGAATTATACTTATTACAAATTAATAAAGTATATAATTCCTATGCTTAATTCGTATAATTTAGTATAATTTCTGAATGATTAATATACTAAATTACAGATCAATTATACTAGTTTTTATTTTATTATACTAAATTATAGAAAAGCATTTTTCCAAAAAAAGCATTTTTCCAAAGTAAAAAAAATAAGTGACATATTGAACCATATATGGTTGCCTCGAAATGATTTAAAGAGGTATACTATTTCTATAATTTAGTATAATAAAATTAAACTAGTATAATTAATCATGTAATTTAGTATATTAATCATTCAGAAATTATACTAAATTATACGAATTATACTTTATTAATTTGTAATAAGTATAATTCCTTTTTACAAGGGTCTAGAGTAAAATTTGATGGTGGTTCTAATGGCGACCCTTAAATTTGGGACCCTTTGACCCATAAGGGTCAAAAGACCCTTAAATTTGTTTTTTCGTAAAAAATTGCAAGACTGAAAATGACAATCCTTTTAAATTCCTTCAGAGCTGTAATTTACGTATTTTAAGGGTCGACCCTTCGGCATACCAGGGGTCATTATTAAAAGTATGCAAACATTTATAACAAAATATGTGACAAAAACTGTGAGGACTAGGTTCAATTTTATATAAGAGTTCATTGCAGCATCGAGTTCTTTTGATGAAGTATAATGATCGACTACCTAATGGTCGATTACGCATCATGCGACCGACCCTTAAGGGTAAGGTAACGCCACCAATGTTAAAAAAAATCCCTCTCATAAAAATTCTGAAAAAAATTTAAAATGTTTTCCTCTATACCCCCTATCAGTACCTAAAATATCAGGTATACAAATACGATCTAGTTTTTGAGTTATAAATTTTTAAAGTTGACTACTTTAACATGGAGAAATGAAACTCCCATGTTAAATTGGTCAACTTTAAAAATTCATAACTCAAAAACTAGATCGTATTTGTATACCTGATATTTTAGCTACTGATAGGGGGTGTAGAAGAGGACATTTTAAATTTTTTTCAGAATTTTTGTGAGAGGGATTTTTTTTAACATTGGTGGCGTTACCTTACCCTTAACGTATGATAAGATAAATGAATTCATTTTCTTACTATATTTGTTACATTTCAAATTAAAATGTACATCTTCAACTGACCTTTTTACTTTTTTAATTATATGACCCTTCAAGGGGTCGACCCTTATTTTTTTCAATTTAATTATATATTTAAAAAAAAATATCGCAAAACTAAATGAGAACTACAGGTTTATTTATTATAGTATAATTAAATTATATTGATTTTTTATGAACATTATTTTTTCATATATTAATAAATGAAGATGCATCTCGATCTGAATTATTATTATATTATTATTATTTTTTAAATTGAAGGGCGGTACATACCCTATTAAGGGGTCGAGCCTTTCCAAAATAATGAAAATTTAATAAATTAATACTTTCAATTGAAGCTTCTTAATAGTACCTAAGATATAATAATATACGTTAAAGCCAAAAAATTAACATAAAAAATATTAAGTTAAAAGGAGGGGAACCGCTTCAGCTTTTATATTTTTAATGTTTTATAAATAATGTCAAACTTACTTGTGCACCAAAAAAATAGTCACCACCCTCCTCCTTCTACCAGTACAGCAGTTGACATTTAAAAAGCGCGCCGAAGAAAATTGGGGCATATGACGTCAAGATCAACGATTGGTTGCGCTTGACCTATCATGGCGCTTTACGTCATCAGCACAGTACAGGAAAGATAGTAGCCAAACTCCCATACCTGCGCTACGGGGGAGCTGAAGTCAATTTTTGACACTTTTTGAATATTGGGTTAAGAGCTAGCTTACTTTTTTTTTGTAAAAAATACTAGATTTTTTTTCTAATATTTTAGTGAAAGTTTCACTGTGCTAGCTTTAATAATTTCCGAGTTAGAGCAGATTATAGTTGATTCTCCTATACCATAACATTGCAGGATGCCCCATTTGGTCGTGCCCCTTTCCTATGATTTTAACATTGCGGCGGACAAACATGCCGTTGACGCGAGCAGTTTTCGACTTCGATTCTAACATACGACTTTCTCTACTATCTTCTCTATACTGTGGTCATCAGGGCTATTCTCCTATAATAGAGGGTATACGCGCCACTGTCTAGCTTATGGCGCTAAATACTGAATTCTGATTGGCTTAAAAGTGGTCATTTGGAATTGCTCTGATTGGCCAAAATAAAGTTGTTGATTTTTTGCTAATTGGCTGAAATTTTAATTGTTGAAAATTTTCGAGCGATATCATTGGTTAAAGAATGTCCACTTTTCAACCAATCAGAGAGCTGCAATAAAAAACCACTTTGCTTGCCCATATTTTAATTTAAAAAAAACTTTTTACACCATAAAAATTAATTAAAATATCATAAATGGTAGAAAATAGTATTAAGGTGAAAACAGCCGCCCACTCTACGCGTTCTGATTGGTCGGAAGTTTGGAGAGACCAAACTCGGTGCTAAGCTCGGTGCTAAGGTGCTAAGCGCACAAATAATTGCGCTCGTCAATTATTTTAACCGCGAAATTCAAAAATTTTCAACAATTGCATTGAAATCGTGTGCTAAGGCAATCAGCTGTTCGAAAAAAAAACGATCGGAAACATTTGAGCGAATGTTTCAACTGACTTTCTTAGCACCGCCGATTTGGTGCTAAGAAAGTCAGTTGAAACACTCGCTCAAATGTTTCCGATTGTGTTTTTTTTAAACAGCTGATTGCCTTAGCACACGAATTCAATGCAATTGTTGAAAATTTTTGAATTTCGCGGTTAAAATAATTGACGAGCGCAATTATTTGTGCGCTTAGCACCTTAGCACCGAGCTTAGCACCGAGTTTGGTCTCTCCAAACTTCCGACCAATCAGAACGCGTAGAGTGGGCGGCTGTTTTCACCTTTATAAATTGTTAAGGTGAAAACAGCCGACCACTCTACGCGTTCTGATTGGTCGGAAGTTTGGAGAGGCCAAACTCGGTGCTAAGCTCGGTGCTAAGGTGCTAAGCGCACAAATAATTGCGCTCGTCAATTGTTTTAACCGCGAAATTCAAAAATGTTCAACAATTGCATTGAAATCGTGTGCTAAGACAATCAGCTGTTTGAAAAAAAACACGATCGAAAACATTTGAGCGAGTGTTTCAACTGACTTTCTTAGCACCAAATCGGCGGTGCTAAGCGTAGCGGCTGTTTTCACCTTTATATTTATTTATTTCAAAATATTAATTATTTATACAGGGACCAAGCGCAAATTTTCAACAATAGGAATTTGCAACTGAAAAAATCAACAAATTCTGATCAGCCAATCAGAAGCGTCCAACTTTTAATGCTTTAAAATCAATGATTTCACTAAGTGAATGTCTCCATCGTCTCAAAAATCGTTCTTTTCACCCTTTAAAACCCCTAGGTGCATTTGGTTAAGAATGTAAATCCTATGGAGCTCCAGAAAAAGTATCGAAAAAATCGATTTTAACATTGAGTTACGTATCCCCAACAATGAAAATGTCCACTTTTTCTGATGCGCGTATACCCGATAACAATAGGAGAATAACCCTGTACGTCATAAGCCCCAATTTTCTTTGGCGCACTTTTTGAAAATCAACTGCTGAAATGGTGGAAGGAGGAGGGTGGTGACTATTTTTTTGGTGCACAAGTAAGTTTGACATTATTTATAAAGCATTAAAAAAAATAAAAGCTGAAGCGGTTCCCCTCCTTTAAATAAATTAATGAATGTTAATGTATATATTAATTATACTCTGTAGTATATATATTATGTAGTATATTTAACACTTTAATATTATAATTGCAATCATGAATATTACAATTGTAATCCAAGTGTTGCAATTTTATCAGAACCAGAGTACAATTGCAATTACAAGCATTACAATTGTAATCATGCCCCCCCGAACATTACAATTGTAATCGAAAGTTACAATTGCAATTCCAAGTATTACAATGGGCTTACGGGGTGTAATTTTTTTACTGGCTCAATCAAAAGAGGAGGTCGAAAAATATCCCTTAGATTTTTTTGCGATTTTTTTAAGCACTGCATCATACCTAGAATGGAGATTAAAAATGTCCCTTGACCTGGAGGCTCCATCCGCAACGCCTATGACGTCATTACATTCTTTGGGTCAACTATATAATGTTTCTCAACAATCACGTTGCTATGGAAACAAATGATTATTTTTAATAAACAAGCAACAATGCAATAATTTTTTACAAGTGTTATATAGTTGAACCAAAGAATGTAATGACGTCATGGGCGTTGCGGATGGAGCCTCCAGGTCAAGAGACATTTTTAATCCCCATTCCAGGTATGACCCACGAGAAAAAAAACGTGAATAATTCGTCAATATGGGTGAAAATCTCACCCATATTCCCATACATTGAAATATATTGAAGTATGGCTCATGTAGATTGACGCTTCATTCAAGCATATTGACAAATTTTCAGCTATTTATCAAAATAGGTGAATTTCAAGCAGTTTCACTCACCCATATTGACATATACTAACATATTTTCACACAATTGACTCGTACAGATTCAGGCAGTTTCACGTATATCCAAGTATTTCTAATTTGGTGTGAACTTCACCTACATTGATGCCTGTTGACTTATTTTCACTCACCCATTTTGATAAAGTTTCAAGCATTTTCACGCATTTATTGCTCTACAATTAATATGAAGTAAATTGATTCATTTTGACGTACTTTCAGCTACTTTGACACAATTTAAATTCACTCTTTTTGGCATATTTTCACGAACTTTCACCCTTTTACCGACCAAATTTTTACACCAAGTCTGTTCATGCATATTGACACTTTTTAACATATTTTGACGAACTTTGACCCTTTTACTAACCAACTTTTTCCTTAAAGTCCGTTCATGCATGTTGACACTTTTTGACATATTTTCACGAACTTTCACCCTTTTACCAACCAAATTTTTACACCAAGTCCGTTCATGCATATTGACACTTTTTGACATATTTTGACGAACTTTGACCCTTTTACTAACCAACTTTTTCCAGAAAGTCCGTTCATGCATATTGACACTTTTTGACATATTTTGACGAACTTTGACCCTTTTACTAACCAACTTTTTCCATAAAGTCCGTTCATGCATATTGACACTTTTTGACATATTTTGACGAACTTTGACCCTTTTACTAACCAACATTTTCCATAAAGTCCGTTCATGCATATTGACACTTTTTGACATATTTTGACGAACTTTGACCCTTTTACTAACCAACTTTTTCCTTAAAGTCCGTTCATGCATGTTGACACTTTTTGACATATTTTCACGAACTTTCACCCTTTTACCAACCAAATTTTTACACCAAGTCCGTTCATGCATATTGACACTTTTTGACATATTTTGACGAACTTTGACCCTTTTACTAACCAACTTTTTCCAGAAAGTCCGTTCATGCATATTGACACTTTTTGACATATTTTGACGAACTTTGACCCTTTTACTAACCAACATTTTCCATAAAGTCCGTTCATGCATATTGACACTTTTTGACATATTTTGACGAACTTTGACCCTTTTACTAACCAACATTTTCCATAAAGTCCGTTCATGCATATTGACACTTTTTGACATATTTTGACGAACTTTGACCCTTTTACTAACCAACATTTTCCATAAAGTCCGTTCATGCATATTGACACTTTTTGACATATTTTGACGAACTTTGACCCTTTTACTAACCAACTTTTTTCATTAAGTCCGTTCATGCATATTGACACTTTTTGACATATTTTGACGAACTTTGACCCATTTATTAACCAACTTTTTTCATAAAGTCCGTTCATGCATATTGACACTTTTTGACATATTTTGACGAACTTTGGCCCTTTTACTAACCAACTTTTTCCATAAAGTCCGTTCATGCATGTTGACACTTTTTGACATATTTTCACGAACTTTCACTCTTTTATCGACAAAATTTTTATACAAAGTCCGTTCATGCATATTGACACTTTTTGACATATTGTGACCCTTTTACTAACCAACTTTTTCCACACACAAAGTCCGTTCATGCAAGTTCACCTATTTTTACACTTTTTCAAGCATTTTCACACGTTTATCGACCAAATCTTCCCACAAAGTCGGTTTATGGAAGATAACACCTTTTTTTACAAAGTCCATTCACCTGTATAGATTAATTGTCAAAATAGGTCAATATACGTCAGTGAACTTTGTAGAAATAATTGGTTAGTAAATACGTGGATGTTCGCGAAAATATGTCAAAATACGTTGGTGGACTTTGTAGAAAAATTTGGTTAATAAATACGTGGAAGTTCGTGAAAATATGTCAAAATGGGTTAATATACGTCAGTGAACTTTGTAGAAAAATTTGGTTAGTAAATACGTGGAAGTTCGTGAAAATATGTCAAAATGGGTCAAAATACGTCAGTGGACTTTGTAGAAAAATTTGGTTAGTAAATACGTGGAAGTTCGTGAAAATATGTCAAAATGGGTCAAAATACGTCAATGGACATTGTAGAAAAATTTGGTTAGTAAATACGTGGAAGTTCGTGAAAATATGTCAAAATGGGTCAAAATACGTCAGTGGACTTTGTAGACAAATTTGGTTAGTAAATACGTGGAAGTTCGCGAAAATATGTCAAAAAGTGCCAATGTGCGTGAATAGACTTGGTAAAAAAATTGTTCAAGAATTGAAAGTGGGGGAACTTCCAGTCATTCGACTTGGCGGTTGGTAGCTATACAAGATGGCGACATAGCTAGAGGTGCGTGGAAGCTTCATGATTGTGGTGTTTATGAGGTGTTTAAGTGAAGTTTTACTTGTTCCTGAACATTAAATTGTTAATTAAAGTGAAGTTAGGTAATCATTCGTTTGTCCAATGTTAAAATTTGCAAGTTTTCCGCATTTTTTAATGATGAAAAAAGAGATAATGCGATGTTGAGTTCCCTCCGGCCGTACGGCACGTGTTTACAAAATGTCAGAATCGGATGTTTAGTCGTGTATTCAAGATGAGAAAAAGAAGATTAAAACACGAAAAGTCGTATATCAGATAAGTAAAATTAGTTCCTTATTTAAAAAATTACTATTATGCGGTATATGAATTCGCTCATTATGATGGTTAAATTGAAACAGTTAAAGTTTGGCCCTATATTATGATAATTAAATTATTTTTCAGTTAAATTATTCAAGCCTAGAGGGAATCAGTGAAAATTTATTGCTATAATATTCAACCCTATAGTAAAAGTTTTATTAGAGGCCTCATTTTACTGTATGCCTATATATTTCTGTTTGTAATAATACTTATAATTGTTATTTTTATTTTGCTCTTCATTTTTAATTGTGGTGTGGCAAGTGAGAACAATTTCCATTGTGTAAAAAATTTGCGAGCGTGTGTTTCTTTGTGGATTCTTTGCACATTTCAGGTATCGATGGACTGACGAGGCTATGGAACTGCATTAACTTCAACGGTTCGGTGAGCTAGCCTATGACGAGAAATGTATGCTGTTGTGCGTGAAAATGTGTAAAAATGCGTGATGTATAATATGTATGAGTGAACTTAATAACAAAATTTGATCGATACTTATGTGAAAGTTCTTGAAAATATGTCAAAAAGTGTCAATATGCATGAACGGACTTGTTGTAAAAAATTTGTTCCATAAAAGCGTGAAAATTCGTGAAAATATGTCAAAGAGTGTCAATATGCATGAACGGACTTTATGGAAAAAGTTGGTTAGTAAAAGGGCCAAAGTTCGTCAAAATATGTCAAAAAGTGTCAATATTATGCATGAACGGACTCTATGGAAAAAGTTGGTTACTAAAAGGGTCAAAGTTCGTCAAAATATGTCAAAAAGTGTCAATATGCATGAACGGACTTGGTGTAAAAATTTGGTTGGTAAAAGCGTGAAACTTCGTGAATAAAATATGTCAAAATGCGTCAATATGCATGAGGGGATTTTATAGAAAAAACTGGTTGACAAATGGGTGAAAGTGCGTCAAAATATGTCAAAATGCGTCAATATGCATGAGGGGACTTTGTGGAAAAAATTTGTTCCATAAAAGCGTGAAAATTCGTGAAAATATGTCAAAAAGTGTCAATATGCAGGAACGGACTTTATGGAAAAAGTTGGTTAGTAAAAGGGCCAAAGTTCGTCAAAATATGTCAAAAAGTGTCAATATGCATGAACGGACTCTATGGAAAAAGTTGGTTACTAAAAGGGTCAAAGTTCGTCAAAATATGTCAAAAAGTGTCAATATGAATGAACGGACTTGGTGTAAAAATTTGGTTGGTAAAAGCGTGAAACTTCGTGAAAATATGTCAAAATGCGTCAATATGCATGAGGGGATTTTATAGAAAAAATTGGTTGACAAATGGGTGAAAGTGCGTCAAAATATGTCAATATGCATGAGGGGACTTTGTGGAAAAAATTGGTTGACTAATGGGTGAAAGTGCGTCAAAATATGTCAAAATGCGTCAATATGCATGAGGAGACAGTATGGAAAAAATTGGTTGACAAATGGGTGAAAGTGTGTCAAAATATGTCAAAATGCGTCAATATGCATGAGAGGACTGTATGGAAAATATTGGTTGACAAATGGGTGAAAATATGTCAAAATGCGTCAATATGCATGAGGGGACTGTATGGAAAAAATTGGTTGACAAATGGGTGAAAGTGCGTCAAAAAGCGTGAGAATGAGTGAAACAAGTACGGGGGGCAATGCAGGTCAACAGAGGTGAAAGTGGGTGAATATTCGTGAAAGATCCACTCATTCAGATTCAAGCATAAAAGGGGCCAATTTTGGGTTAATATGGGTGAAAATAGGTGAGTCAATATATGTGAATATACCTGAAAGTACGTGAGGCCGAACGAAGGATTTGGGCCGGCATTTATGCCAATATTTGTCAAAATACGTGAAAATACGCCAATATATACGAGCCAATCTGCACCAAAATGCTTCAATACACGTGAATTCACTCGCGCATATTCACGCATAAAAGGGGCCAATTTTGGGTTAATATGGGTGAAAATAGGTGAGTCAATATATGTGAATATACCTGAAAGTACGTGAGGCCGAACGAAGGATTTGGGCCGGCATTTACGCCAATATTTGTCAAAATACGTGAAAATACGTCAATATATACGAGCCAATCTGCACCAAAATGATTCAATACACGTGAATTCACTCGCGCATATTGACATAAACGAGGGGCCAAATTTGGGTCAATTGGAGTCAATATGCGCGAGTGAATTTGACTCCAATTTTCACGCTTATTTTCTCGTGGGGATGCAGTGCTAAAAAAAATCGCAAAAAAATCTAAGGGTTATTTTTCGACCCCCTCTTTTGATTGAGCCAGTAAAAAAATGACACCCCGTAAGCCCATTGTAAATAAAGAACATTACAATTGTAATCCGAGTGTTACAATTGTAACCAAGTGTTACAATTGCAATCCAAATTTTACAATTGTAATTACAATTACAATTGTATAATTTGGCTGATTACAATTGTACATTTCCAATAGGGTTGTCATTAGGAGCATACAAACAGTATATAAGAGATGTATATTAATTATAATAATATAATATAAATATATTATAATTTTTATTTTAAGTGCAGCATAGGAGGAAAGCCCGGAGAGGTAACCCTTATTCATTCGACCTTTGTGAGTTAGAATTTGATATTTAAAATTACACATTTTGAGAATTTAATGTTTTCAGGGCCGTTTCAGGGTCAAGGGTGACCTGTCAAGTTACACTAAAACCAAAAAATAAAATTTTACTATTTCAAAGTACAATTCTGATAATTTCAGAATTTTCAAGACCTTGCAAATCTCTGAATTTTATAGTTTTACTATTGACCCTGAAAATCCTTCAGGGTTCAACCTATGACTTTTTAAATATTACACGCAATAGGAAAGACCCTGACTTATATGTGATCCAAATTTGGCAGCCCTAGGTGTGATAATGTATTTGTGGAATTTTTTCAACTTGAAGGGGTCACTTTTTAGAAATTCCATTTGCGTGCCCATACGGGCACGCTAGGCAGAATAGGGTTAAGTTCAGCTAGGTAGGATTTAATAATACAGAAGCTGACATCAGACTTATAAAGATGTCAGCAGAGGATGTTAGTATTTAGTAATGATGAACTAGCAGAGGCTGCCCCTAGGTCACCAGCAAGCTATAATTTAAGATCTAGAGACAGTGTCCTCGGACGACGACGCAACTCTCTGTCCGAGGAGATCCCCCGGCAGGCCCCTCGCCTAGAGCACGACATAATGACGGGTCAGCGACAGCACCTGGACGAGCGAGGCCCTGACCGGTGTAGATCAATGTTTGTTACGAGTTAGCCAGGATCAGGCTAGCGGGGAGGTGGCTTCAATCTCCACCGCCGGGCACGTTGGGCCTACCCTAGCCAACCCGATAAAAATTGTATAAGTTTATTTACAGTTTCATAAGTTTTATTTGATAAAAACTATATATTAAGGGTAAGGTAACGCCACCAATGTTAAAAAAAATCCCTCACACAAAAATTCTGAAAAAAATTTAAAATGTTCTCCTATCTACATGGAAATGAAACTTAATGGTGAGTATCCATCAGAAAAATTATATATGTCACCATGTTCGTTTGCTGATTTTGACTCCTGCTACAACCACCGCGCATCGGCGCGCAACCCTTCTGCGCACGATTTTTCTGCTCGAAGTCAAAACACTACTACCGCGAAATTTTTTAGATGCTCTTTAATTGAACTGAGCCGAGGCAAATAATAAAATTTTTATAGTAGCAAACGTAAAAGGTTAGTGCCAATACGTAATTTTAAATTTGCAAACATAACTTATTTAAAGCGTTAACAATAAGCGATCGAAAAATTGCTCCATATAGGATCTTACGTGCGCCCAATCTTTTTTTGTAAGTAAATGGGAGGACAAAGGGTTGGTGACGTCAAGATGGATCCTCACCATTCCATGTTAATTAAATTAGTCAACTTTAAAAATTCATAACTCAATAACTAGATCGTATTTGTATACCTGATATTTTAGCTACTGATAGGGGATGCAGAGGAGAACATATTTTAAATTTTTTTCAGAATTTTTGAGTGAGGAATTTTTTTTAACATTGGTGGCGTTATCTTACCCTTAATTATATAAGGCTACTACGCTCATACAATTGAAATAAGATAATAAATATTGCACATTCAGGCGCGGATCCAGGGAAGGGGGCTAGGGGGGGGGGGTTGAATTTAACACATGGGCAATATAGGCATTTCCCCCACTCCAATTTTTTTTTTTTAACATTGGCCTTATGGAGGCAGCCCCTCCCGATTTTTTTTCTGGATCCGTGCCTGTGCACATTAGCATAAATTAATATAAAGTACTGTACTGTAATTAGAAAAATACCTTGTAGTTTTTCTGAATAATAAATTTTATTGCAAATTAAAATTACCGCATGTAGTCATACTTTTTATATAAATAAGAAAGTGATGAAAAAAGAAGAAAACAAACAAATATGCTCTGATATGATTCTGAACAAACAGGGGGACATTCACGAAGCATTTTAACCCCCACTTTGGCCTCTATTTTTATCCCTGGTGCTAAACCAGGGGGGTCTTCAAATAACACCACTTAACCTAAACTTAGCCTAAGACTGTCTTAGCGCAACAATAAAGAATACGCTAAGACTGTCTTAATTTTAGGATTGTTGTAATTTGTGTTATTTGAAGACCCCCCAGGGGCCTAACATGGTTAGTCCCTATGGTTAGCCCCTGGTTTAGCACCAGGGATAAGAATCGAGGCTAAAGTGGGGGTTAAAGTGCTTCGTGAATGTCCCCCACAATTATAAATAAAATATATAACCTTAAATTATGCAGTAAAATGGTTATTTACCATAAAAATAATTAACATAAGGTTTATTTTATTCGCGTAATGTAATATTTTGTTTAAAAAATATGATACGAACACATTTTTTTAACCAAACAATTATCGCTTAATAAGTTTGATTTTTTCACAAATTAACTATTAATAATTTTTCATGTCATAATGAGTTATCTACAGTGTATATTTAATTTTGAAAGCAATATAAAATCATAAGGTTGTATGTAGCAATGACATGCATTGAAAGCTTCCAGTATCTAGGGTGCAATGTATTCAGTGCTTGGAGGTGGGGGGAAGGAATTAATGTCCTCCCCATTCCTTGAAAAATTACGTTTGAGGCACTGGGAGTGGTGCAAATATTTCTGTTCTTAATATTACATTATATATCAGCCAATTACCATTCAGTAAAAACTCATTGTTACACAACAGGTAAAACTTGATTTTGAGTAAAGGACATAGCGGTTACGTCAAAAATAGTTAGCATTGAAGTTATAGGCAATTAAACTTGATACAAGTATAAGGTAAACCTAATTTTCTGGGTCCCTTGACTTTACGTAATAACAAGTTTTTACTGTAATTAGAACATATTTAGGAAAGTTCTCACAATGATATTTAATGATGTTGAGAGGTTGATACAGTACCGGTATATAATCTATAAATTTTCACTTTTTATTACAGTATTAAATTATTTTTCTGCAGCACATTGTCTTTGTATTTTTTCTAATAACATTTCAAGTCTATCTTTCATAACTGGTTGTCCTTTCTTTGTTTTCTTGGAGAGTTTCTTGAACTTCTCTGCCTTCTTGGCGCGGTACTCCCTTAGCTTCTCCTCTCGTTCCACCTTGCGCTGCTCCGCCTCTTCACGGCGCTGCACCTTCTCTTGCTGTTGATGCTCCAACTCTGCTCGTGCCTGGTGCAACGCGCTCAGACGCTTTTTCTTCACCCTATTAACAAAGAGAATTAGATTACAACTTGATTTTTTTTTGGCTCACTAAAAACAGAATATTTAAAAATAATAATAAAAAGAAAATTATGCTACTATTCAGGGGGGGGGATACAATATATAATAATTATTCACACTGCTGCAATGCCAAAAAACATTGAAATATTTGCACTGCAGAGGTGTTAGTAAAGCCTGCAATATGGATGCGCTAGCTATTTGCACTACGGCAGTGAAATATCTTTGTAAAAATATTATAACTTAGGGTTAAAAGTCTGTGAAGAAACTGCAGACATGCATTAACCAGATAATGCCTATTATAGAAGGTACCGTAGCTTCTATCGAGTAAAGTACAGTACTTGTTCCAAGGTTAGTTGTTTGCTAGTTGGATGGAGGTTGGGTGGAAGAGTGGGCCATTTTAGCCTACATCCTACATCCCACCACCATAATGAACACAGTATTATTATTATTGTTTACGATGCAGTAAAGGGACTTTTGAATTTTACAGTTAAAATATACAGTATTACAAATCTTTGTTTACGTGTGGATTCAGTGCGCGCGGCGGACATCTTGAAAATAAATACTGTATTAAGAATCTTATGGATGCCGCCATTCAGTCTATACTGTTGGAGCTGGCGCCAAAGTGTCTACAGGTATTCTAAGATCTGTTAGACAGTAAGTTATTTCTTATTTCCATCGCTACCTTTACTGGCTTATTAGTCACATTCTCAAGCTAAGATAATGAAGTGTCTTCTCTTTGGCCTGGTTCTCCTACTTCCCTGCTTGCTTACAGACAAGCCATCGAGTAGCTAGGTAGCTATCAGAAGTCAAGCAAGGGATTAACACAGAACAGGTGCCATGGAAACAACTTTTGAATTGTTAAACTACACAATAGAATCATTCATTAATAATTTTAAACAAATAAATTTTAGAGCTAGGGGTTACATACATGTACATTGCTTATTAGCTTGTTGCAAGTACACATTTTGGGATAACACACTTTGTCTGTGGTTGGTTGTCGGTGCCGGCCTCAACTGCCCCGCCACCAGGTGCAGGAGGTGCCGCTGCCTTTGGCTGCACAGTTTTGAGCTCCTTGTAGTACTCTCGCAACACAGCTCTCTTTCTCTTCTCCTCAAACTTTTGAACTGCAAAATATAAATTCTTAACATCAGTACTTTTGAATATGAATTTTTAATATTGTACACGCCTCGCCTTGAACAGATTCCCTTGCCGATAGATACCATTGAAGTATTTAATTGTCAGTTAAATTCAGTAGAAAAAGGGAGCGCAACGCAACAAAATACAAGATGAATGAAGTGGAACTAAAAGGGGAAAATTATAACTACGTATTAACTACACCTTGGAGTAATTATTCAAAGCAAGCTTAACTGGAAAGAATGGAAAGAACAAATTCTATATGTCGCAAGCAAAAGCAGGAGAAACCTAAAAGGAACGGGAAGAGTAACAAGGGAAACAGCCTATAAAACGCTCATTCAATTAATGCTGGAATACAGATGTAAGGTGTATGTGAGACTCATACAGGGAGAAAGGAAAGATTTAGATTTAACGATCTGCGGCAAATGTGGCTAAACCACGGTGGCTCGCAATATAGTGCTCAACGCACTCTTAAATCCCCCGTAACTCTCCGCCCCCACCACCTCGGACGGCAGGGAGTTCCACTCCCTCACTGTTCGGTTTATGAAGGAGTACTTTCCCACATCACTTCCACTACAGTACCCCTGAACTCCAGTTTCCACTGATGATCCCCCCTCCCAATATATCTACCTTTCCTAGTTCTGTCACTAAACTCACTCCAACCTGCCATCTCCCTGTTAACTTTAAACAAATTTCCTAATCGGTTGTATCTTCTCCTTTCCTCGAGTGGCTCCCACTCCAAAGTCTGAATCATTTTCGACACGCTTTTATAATCCTTCCACACCTTTTTGTCATCTGCAACTAATCTCCATTTTCTCATTCTACCCATATCATGGTCCGAGGACGCTCCCCTGCGGAACTCCTGAGGTCACCCTAATCTCATCCAAAAAAGTTAATCTAATCTTCGATCACTCTTTGAACCCTATCCCTTAGAAAATCCTGTATCAAGTCAACCAAGCATTCATCAAGCATACACTTCCTCCTTAATTTATCTATCACGATGCTATCGGAAAGAAGCTAGAAAAGTAACTGGAAAAACTGGCAGATGGAAACTGTTAAGTGAGGGAATCGAATTTTACAAGGAATTAAAAGAGAGTGCGACACAAATGCTAATAGGTGACTTGTCCTTACACTGATCCTCGCCATCTGTGCGAGTGGCGCTGCAACTTCGTGTACGGTCAAAGCATGTAGAAACGAAATAATACATTGCGAAGATGGGGGAAAATTTTGTGAACCGCGAGTTAGGTACGAAAGAAAATAAAAGGTTAACATTTTTCACTGCCAAAACGTGGTATAACTATTCTAGTTTGCTTCAGTGCAATTGTTTTCACCCTAGCACTGCTCAATTCCAAATACTAGCGAGATAAAGACTACTACCTCGGGCCACCGCGGCTCGCCATGCTGCCAAGCGATTCTGCGATTGGTTGACCACAGAGCAGCCATTGATGGGTTAGAACGACATGACGTCATGCTGTCAAGTGATTGGTCGACTTTGAACTGCAAGTTGCAAAAAGTTGCAGCGCCACTCACAGATGGCGAGGATCAGTGTAAGAACAAGTCACCTATTAAGAGAACTGGGTTGGACTCTGGGAGTGGGGGGCACCATGAGCCATGAGACTGTGAGCCATGGTGGTGTAGCCACAACTGCCGCAGAATAATCAATATTTTTAACTTTAAATTTGATTTTGATGCAGGAAGTTACTTATATTGCATACCTAGCTGCATGCAATAAAACACCACATATTGGATTGATTGCTCATTGCAGTTATTGCTCACCTTTAAATTTGTTGCTATATTTCCTCTCACGCCACTTTTTCTTGTCAAAAGGCTTCTTAACTTTAGTTGAAAGGGTTGACTCCATTTTAAATCAAAGGATTATAAGAACATTCAGAACTTTGTTAAATTTGCAAGTTTAGAATATAAACATTGTAAAATAAACAATCTCCACATGTTTTCAACAGCTGGAGTGAAAGAAATCTGGCAAACATGAAATACCACTAAATTCAAGCTGAGCACCTTCACCTTTGTTCCCCACAATTTAGACAAATTTACAAAGCAAATCAATATTTATTGTTAAAATTAAATCTGTTGGTATTTTAATTGAGCATAATTGAAGCCATCCATAATGTAAAATTGTTGAAACAGAGAGCAGTCAGTGGACATGAATGCATATTTCCGGAATAGAAAAAATTCAGGTGTGTAATCGCCATTGTTGTTTCAGTTGTTTGTACTTTTTAGCATTTGCGTCTGCTCGTCTGCTGGAGATTTTAGGTGAGGAAACTATAAATTTGATATCAAATTCAAGAAATATGTATGTAACAGTTTGTATTGTTTGTAAAGTGTTGATATTATTTTGCACTATGGTTAACACAGCACTGTATGCATAATATGTCTATAATGTATGCATATGTATGAGATTAAAGAGAGAGATTAAATAGCAGTGTGTACACATATTATATGCATACACCACTGCTTGCGGCTATTGTGGGTATTCAACCACGGTGGCTCGCTTGCTTGCGGCTGACTCTCTCAGCCCCTCCCTGAACTCACCAACACTCCGAGCATATATGCATACTGTATCATATGATATGCATTTCACATATCATATTGTGTTGTTTCTTATGATTTAATCTTTTCCTCTAAAATATTTTTATATATGCATACATACTACTGTACAGCAGAGTCAACGAGCAGAGTACTGTATGCATAATATCATACATGTATGATGACTCTGTTCCAGAATAGTAGTAACATAATTTATATCATACATCATACGATACGAGGCTTCATGATGGAACTATTGAAAAAAAACGATGACTGCTACTTTTATTATTATTCTTCTTGCATGAAGGTATGTACATTTTTGTGTTAAAATCATCTTCATTACGTAATTCAGTTGCAGTTACAGCTAATTTGTACATTATATTTTAGGGAGAATCATGCCCGTTCCGTCACGAGCCAAGTGCACTGGGCATTGAGACAGTGTGCAACTTCTGGAAGCAGGGGAAGTGCTCGAAACTCCACTGTAATTTCCGTCATATGGAAGTGCGGGTGAGTTAATTTCTTGTTTGTAGAAGTAGTATGCATAGTGGTAGGTCTCTTTCATAAATCCTGCTCAATGAAGTATGAGTAAGAATGCATACATATGCATATACATACCATAAACTCGGTGCAAGTGGTATGCACACAGTAGTGTCAGGGCAGCGCTGCTGCTTTGCACTCTCTGGATGAGCAAATTTACAAACAACCAGAACTCAATCAGCTTCCCTGCACTTCAAATTACAGTATGCATTGAAAATTCATTGTGGTAGCTTCCAGTTTGCCAATCTTGACACTCAATCCTATTTTCAGTAACTGCAGATAAAAATTAGAAAGGCAATTTAAGTCAAATCTTAGATTTAGATTTTTATTAAGTTCTGTGACATACATGTATGTGTAGAACAAAAGTCAAAATAAATTATACAATTACATAATAAATAACACAAAACAAATCCAATAAACACAATGCATATCTAACAGGCGACTTGTCCTTACACTGATCCTCGCCATCTGTGAGTAGCGCTGCAACTTCGTGTACGGTCAAAGTATGTAGAAAAAAAACAATACGTTGTGAAGATGGGGGGGGGGGGGGGGGAATTTTGTGAACCGCGAGTTAGGTACGAAAGAAGATAAAAAGTTAACATTTTTCAGTGCCAAAATGTGGTATATCTATTCTAGTTTGCTTCAGTAAAATTGTTTTCACCCTAGCACTGCTCAATTCCAAATACTAGCGAGATAAAGACAACTACCTCGGGCCACCGCGTCTCGTGTGTGACGCCATACTGCCAAGCGATTGGTTGACCACAGAGCAGCCATTGAAGGATCATGAACAGCGTGACGTCATGCTGTCAAGTGATTGGTCGACTTTAAAGAGGCGCGAACTGCAAGTTGCAAAAAGTTGCAGTACCACTCACAGATGGCGAGGATCAATGTAAGGGAAAGTCTCCTATTAGTTTTTTTTTTTTTTTTTTTATATTGAGTAAATTCCTTTACATCATAATAGTTCTTGTAATTTAAAAAAACATGGCAAAGATTTTTTAAACTGTTTATACGTAATATAACTTTTTAATATTATCAGGTAGTTTATTATAAAGGAGTGATGCACTATTGTATGGACTCCTATTAATTAGCAAGAGAGAGACAGGCACTCAAACCTATCAAATTGAGAAAGACAAACTAGACACTAACACCAACGAATATATACTGGAGGACGACCTAGAACGTCGAATTGAGGAACCTCGATACTCGGTAGAGTTCGGAAACTCTAACTATAACATGCGCTCAGTTCAGCAAAAAAGTCAAGGTCGTGACGTCACTGGTTGAGGAAATGGCAGCGCGTTAAAGTTAGGCCGTCCTCCGAGTATATAGTTCTTGCACTAACACGGCAATATGTAAATACAGTAGTAGTTAATAATACTTAACCATAGAACTACCTTTTGTGTGTTGATAAATATATGGTAAACACATTAATGTGTTTAAAAAGAAAGTGAAGTGTATTTTATTTGAAAAGAACGTGTATAAATTTGAACACTTTTTTTGCGAAATAATTTTCTTCTGTGTATATTTATTGTATTCTCTGTGACTTGTCTTCTAGGAAGATTAATAAATGATTTGATTTGATTTATGATTTTAATCAGTTATAAAGTATTAAACGTGTTCATATATATTGGATACTTTTCTTTTTTTAAACTCTGGTTTTCAAATATACTGTCCTTATAAGTTAGGTTTATATGTATTATATGGTGGATGACTGAAATATAGTTAGTAATTACCAAATAAATAATTTTAATGAGTGGCATATTATTTTTTGTTTGCAGAAAAACCGCAATGTGATTCCGTGTTACTGGGAGTCTCAGCCGAGTGGGTGCAGGAAGCCGCACTGTCCGTTCCAACACAAGAGCTCTCGCGAGGGCCTGCAGTCAGAGAGCGACAGCTCCAAGGACCGTAAGTCCAGAGAGCTTTGATTAAAGAGAGATTGAATGCTTATGGATATGTTTTGTCCTCTAATAAGATTCTACACCCAAGAATGCGAAGTAGAAAACGAATTCCAAAACCGTGCATTTTGGTAGATATAGGGGCTAATTCAACTGGCGAGTACTTGGTGGCGCTGATCATCCCTTACTTAACAGATTAAACACGACATGTTGAGAAGCGCTACTGCTGCTGCAAGGAGTGCGCATGCACTAAGTCAACAGGGCGATTGCTCGTAGGGCTACCGCTTGCCCGCCTGCAGTCTTGACATCAAGAAAAAATGCCGCCCCTGCCTGAGCCTGCCTCTCCCCTTACCTTGCATGCAGCACATGACACCAAATTCTGCTCAACTCGTGACAAAAAAAAAAAAAAAAAAACTATTAAATTTTCGAATCCCCAATTCTTCCTGACATAATATTAATTAAAAGGCTTTTGCAAGCGAGTATATATAAATTTAATATCTACCCTATTTTATTAGTTCATATTAGTATATATATGTATGTTATATATAATATATAAATATTATAATATTACATACATACATAACATGACGCCATATCCCTTTACGGGGTAAGCCAGCAGCATTATTACCTCGGCCATCTACAAATTGCCCTCCAAAGCACTCGATTCTTGCATACTCCACTTGCTTCAGAAATACTCATATCACTCTTTTGCCTTCTGCACTCTCTATTACACTGTGTACTTTTAACACTTTTGTTCTTCAAACATTCTGCAATCACATCCAACCAAACCTTTTTAGGTCTACCTAATCCTTTCATGCCTTGTGCACTACCTTTAAACACCTGTTTTGCAATTCATTCATCACCCATTCTCTCAACATGTCCAAACCAACGTAGTGTACTTCGTTCATACTTGTCAATTACGCTTTCTTTCACTCCACACTCATTCATCACCCATGTGTTTCTCACTATCCATCCTAGTTTTACCACACATATTCCTTAAAAAACTCATACCAACAGCATTCAACTTACTTCTATGCTTTGTTTGACACACCCATACTTCAGATCCATACATCAAAGTTGGTATTAGGACAGAGTTATGCACAGCTAGCTTAGCCGTGTTAGACAACAGCTCAGTGCGACACAACCCTGCCATACTACCCACAATCCTCCTGCCAGCACTTACTCTCCTTTCAATCTCTCCGTCTATACATCCGTCCTCCCGAAACAATCTTCCCGAATATACAAATTCTTTCACTCGTTCCAGCTGTTCTCCTTTTAGGTAAATTCCTTTTGCCTCGTTGCTATCTGTACTACCAAACACCATTACTTCTGTCTTGTTCACATTGATTTTCAAATCCATACGACTAGTACTCACTTCCAAACGGTTTAACCTTCTTTGCAAATCATCTTCGCTATCAGCTAACACCAATGCATCATCCGCATACAACAGCAACCATAACATTATCGTACCCACACTAATTCCATTTTCACCTATACCAGCCAATCTTACACACTTATCCATAAACACATTAAACAGCCATGGCAACATCACACAACCCTGTCTCACTCCTCGCTTCACTTCAAACCATTCGCTCAAATCACCATTCACCCTCACACACGCTTTACTACCTTCATACATAGATTTTACTGCATTCAGCATTTCATCATTTACACCATACTCGGACAACACTTTCCACAGCATACTTCTATTCACTTTATCATACGCCTTTTCTAAATCTACAAACGCGACCAACAACTTTTTATCAACAGCCAAATGTTTTTCAATTAACTGTTGCACAGTAAAGAGCTGGTCTGTGCAGCCTCTGCCCGGCATGAAACCACACTGCACCTCCCAGATCTTTTCCTGTGTAACTCTTTGCATTCTCCCAATCACCCATCTACCATACACTTTTCCTGGTATACTTAGTAAACTGATTCCTCTATGATTTTTACATTCATACTTATCACCCTTTCCCTTGTAAAATGGAACAATTATAGCACACTTCCAATCTTCTGGTACTCTCCCACATTTGTAACACACTTGACATAACTCAAGAAAACGCTTCATCAACCACGTGCTTCCATACTTCAGCATTTCACTCGTTACACCGTCCACTGCCGCAGATTTTCCATTTTTCAACTTGCACACAATTCCTTGTAATTCTTTCATACTCATTCCTTCCTTGATTCCATTCTCCTCTGATGAGTCCACCTCATTCATACCCTCTAAACCGTCCATATCTTCATTCACTTCATCCTCCTCCTCCTGAAACAACTCCATAAAATACTTCCGCCAACATTCTCTGCTCTTGCATTCGTCCCCAGTGGCGGCTCGTGGGCTTGGACATAGGTGTGTCTGCTGACAGTGGCGCAGGCAAATACATTCGGGAGGGTCTGGGGGGCGGAGCCCCCCAGTAGCCCGCCGCAGGCGCGATTTTTTTCCGGTTTTCGCTTAAATATCTACCATTATTTTTAATAAAAAAAATCATTTAAAAAAAATATAAGTAGCAGTTGCAACCAATATTTATTTTCTGCAAATGTAATAAGTAATAAAACTAATAATTAAACTTTCAGAGTTAAGAGTACTGAATTTTTTAATTTAATTCATCATAAAATAAATAAAATTTATTTCTGAGACGGAGTATATAAAATGAAATGAAAATAATATAATAAATTATTTATTGAACACAAAAACAGCTAGTGTACAGAATGAAAATAAACGTAAATATAAAATTTAAACAAAAGAAATAAAATAAGTAGGGGTGCTAATAGAATAACATGTAAAATTACTTATAATTTTAATCTATTACGAAAGGAAAACCTCAAAAAGATAATCTGCTAATGCTCCAGAGACCCTGCTAATGCTCTGAGATGTTTGAAAATTTTGCGCACCAGCGCGCCAGGCGCTGTGATTGGGCAGCTAGGCGCTGTGATCACTGTGATTGGTAGCTCCGCAGCGGCCTCTACAGAATGGCTGCTCGCTAGACAGACACACAATCATCATTGAGCGCCCATACTGAGCGAGAAATTTGCCGAGATAGCGCTACAACGTTAAACGTATGTCTGCAAGCGCTGCAGTTTTCTTCGTAGTTTTAAACTTTCTGCTTAAATTTTTTAACAGAAAATTACGTTTTTTCAACAAATAACACTATAAACTACCAGAAAATATTAAAAAACATTAAATAAATATCATAATATTAAGAAAAATTATAAATAAAAATATATAAATATAATTTAAAAAAATTAAATAATTCTGCCAACTTTGCTGGTGTGGCTGCAGTTCAGCAGTACCCCCCACGAGCCGCCACTGTTCGTCCCACACAATCTCACCCTCTGAGTTTTTTACACCACTAACATTCTGAACACTTCCTTTCCTTACTTCATTCACCATCTTCCAATATAATTTTTTATTGCTCTCAAAATCCTTCTGCATTTTCTCCTCAGTTGTCCTTTTAACATCTTCTCTGCTCTTTTTAAAATCCAACTTTGCAATTGCTCTCTTTTCCTTGTATACAGCATATAATTCTTTCCTTTCACTCTCACTCTTAGCTGCGATCCATCTCAAATACGCACATTTTTTCTCCCCTACCGCCTTCTTCACTCTCTCAGTCCAAAACGCATTACCACCTTTACGACCAACTGCAACTGATCCACACACTTCATAATAATAATCATAATAATAATTCATAATATTAATGAATATTTAATTATTAAAATTATGTAATCTGCCGATAAATAACTGCCGTGCGATTCCTTTATTATATTTATTATTCATATTGACTGTATGAACGTCACCATAAATTTTAATGCATTTTCTTTTAATATTCCAAAATTTACCCCACATTTAGTATGATTATTTATTTTTCTAATTTATAACATAATATATTTAATTGTTTATTGTTTTCTTTTAATTTGAATGAAATTGTATAGAAATATAAATTACACATAGGTGTGATTATCATGTCAGGTAACAAGAGTAACAAGGTTCTTGCAGAGGCTGAGAGAGCTTAAATTAATAAAAGAATGATGCCGTGGCTCTTAGTATTGAAAACTCTCCAAACATTGCATTTTTACTACTGGTAGAACAAGAGACCAAGGAGCCTCTCTGATATATTATATGAAACAGAGTAGAGTGAGGAAAAATAGAGAGAGAGAGAGAGAGAACACATAACACATAAGAGGGTGGTTAGCTAAAATTGCTGGCGGGCCACAAATAGTGCGTGTTGGGTGACATTTGACATGTGACGAGGGAGGAGGCTGGCAGACTTCTGAGTCGCTCGGGTCACCGCTCGTCCGTCTGGTCCGACTGCAGCGCTTTGACATTCTATTTAACTACCAGCAAATCTGGAGTCGGTTGAAAAATCTTAGGGTGCCGACAAAGTACAGGCAGCGCCCTCACAATGTCGTCAGGAGAAGCTCTCGGGTATCAGAATTTTTATACTTTTCTGAGCACTCCACCAGTTAAACTTGAAAATTCAGGGGAATACAGTTAGCACGGTCATTCTACCTCTCTTTAAATCAAAGCTCTCTGGTAAGTCTCAGTTCAGGAAGTGTTGTTGAAGCTTATGGTACCAACACAAGTGTTGATAGTCAGCAAGCGCGGATCCAGAAATTTTTTCGGGGGGGGGGGGGGGGGAGAAGGTGCTGTCCCCATAAGGCCAATGTTAAAAAACAATTGGTGTGGGGGAAATGCCTATATTGCCTATATTAAATCCAATTTTTTTTTATTAGGGGAGGGGGGGGGGGTGCTGGGGGCTAGATCCACGTCTGATAGTCAGTAGCTCTATAGGGAGAGAAATTACATTTCAATCCTTATTTTTTTTGCAAACCTCTGCTACTGCTAGGCTTCTTCACTATCGGTAATTAACAACTGACCATTGTCCCAAAACTTAGCAGGTTTTTTAACGCCTCATCTGTATGCTGGATCAATCAGCAATAAAAAGTTGTAGTCCAGTAAAATTAACTTTTGACCCGGAAAAAATTAGGCCTGTTTTGAAAATTACAGGGTCTATAGAGTTTGACTTTCTCTACAACATATCAAAATTACGCCTTTTTACGCCCTGTGCTAACGCTGCCATTTAAAAAAATGGCGGCCGGGAGGTTGCTACATGTTTTAATTTTCTGTGCTTAATCTTATATTAAGGGTAAGGTAACGCCACCAATGTTAAAAAAATCCCTCACAAAAATTCTGAAAAAAATTTAAAATGTTCTCCTCTATACCCCCTATCAGTACCTAAAATATCAGGTATAATTCACAATTCATAATTATTTATTGCTTTTCGATTGTACAACAATATAAGCACGTCAGATACATAATCACAGTAAAAGTTAAAGATCGTCAATTCACTATCACATAAAAAAACAACATAACATTGGTACAAAAAAAAAAAGGAAAAAATTGCCCTGCATTGTCATAAATAATGTTCCAGCTAATATGCAACTAATTTGGCAATTTCCATACAATGATATATATATATACACTTGAGATGATATCAGTATATAATTCTTATAATTCTTATATACAAATACGATCTAGTTTTTGAGTTATAAATTTTTAAAGTTGACTACTTTAACATGGAGAAATGAAACTCCCATGTTAAATTGGTCAACTTTAAAAATTCATAACTCAAAAACTAGATCGTATTTGTATACCTGATATTTTAGCTACTGATAGGGGGTGTAGAGGAGAACATTTTAAATTTTTTTCAGAATTTTTATGAGAGGGATTTTTTTTAACATTGGTGGCGTTACCTTACCCTTTAGCACATTATATACATTAAATATTACATTATATTATATTATTGTGCTTATATTTTCGAAAATAAAAAAATACGGGGACGTAGCTGAAGATATACATCATTGATATCCTAAAAAATATTTTCAAATTTTGCATCAAAACCTGCTAAAAAAAATAAATTCCCGAAAAATTTGAAATCGATCGTTGACATTTCTTCCATTTGTAACCAAAGTTTTGGTTGTAACGAAAACTATGTCATTATAAAATATTGCCTCACGTTCTTTGTGAATTAGAAAATGCATGTTTGAATATAATCGGATCAGGCAAAGCCGAGTTATGAATTTTTTTGTGTGCCGGCACGTGGAACTTGCAGAGCGCCAGGCCTGCAATATACACGCTTGGCAGGGGGAAAACCGTGACGCGCGGCGAAGTCGCTGAATGACCATTATAGTACTCAAACTACTGTTAAAATGTTATCATACAATCACTGCAATTAGTATGATATGGACACACCACAAATATATAATGCTAATGACATATTTTTTTTTATTTAATTGCAAAATATTTTGTTATCTTCGCATGTATGATAAAATGAGGAGCCCGTGCTAAATTCTAATATTATTATTTATTATACTTTGACAGTTCGTCTGAATTATGATGTATGTTTGTCTTTATTTTTTTTTTTAAACATTATAAAATATGTTAAAGGTGAACTGAAGGGATTGCTTTTTTTTTCCATTAGGGAACCTTATATTACCTATCCCACCCATCTGCACTAATTTTTTCATGGCAGATACTTATTGTGCTGCTGTAGGACAGTTAGTGAAAAAGTGAAGTTGTGACGTATCAGCGACGGTTGGTTGACTTAAAACTCGCCGCCGTAAAAAAACACACGAGCGACCGCGAAAACTGCCGAGAGAGTGGCGATCGCGAGCCGATCGCCGCTCCCTCGGCAGTTTCCGCGGTCGCTCGCGGTCGCTCGTGTGTTTTTTCACGGCGGCGAGTTTTAAGTCAACCAACCGTCGCTGATACGTCACAACTTCACTTTTTCACTAAATGTCCTACAGCAGCACAATGAGTATCAGCCATGAAAAAATTAGTGCAGATGGATGGGATAGGTAATATAAGGTTCCCTAAAGGGAAAAAAAAGCAATCCCTTCAGTTCACCTTTAAATTAATAATAATATAAGTGTATATTATTTACTACGTGCACATATGTATAGTCGATAAATATTCATAATTTTTTATTCAAAATGATTTATTCTTTAACTAATAATTTAAAATTGATTAATTTATGTCATTTAATATGGCATAAAAATATTATATCAAAATCTGCCATGGTATAGGAAGAAATGCAGTGATAACTTTAAACGAGAAATGATATTTTTATATTTTAAAATTTAGTTTCAAATCAACTGTATTTTCGTACGTGTATAAGAAGCTTATAGTAAATGCATGAAATAATTATTAAAATTAAACACTAAACATCACTGGATCACTGCAACTATATTTCTATAACACTGCATGTACATTTCTGTTTACCCATCCATATACAGATACCTAGATTACGGAAAATTTAATGTCAATAAAATAATAATGATATACAGCCAAGATAGAGCCTTTCATGTGTAGTATTGAGTGTATATTTTTTTTAAAATTGTTACAAACCTATGGTAAAGGTAAATACTATTTAGTTGCTATTATATAAAGAAAATTGTTTCAATGTGCCATGTGTTGGTTAAAAAAATTAATGTTTAAAAACAGTTTGCAATATATATATCATATTAATTGATCTATAAATTTTTATTCATCGAAAGATTCATTATAATATATTATGCTGTATAATATTTACATACATATAATTCTCAAAAATTTGCTAAAGAATACAGTAAAAGTTAAAATTATAATATGTATTTATACCCTTTAAATAATTGTCATTTTAATTATTTTGTTATAGGTATATTGGTAAATAGTATATTAACTTGCAAACCTTATCGCTGTATCTAAATATTGTTGACTTTATTTTTAATATTAGTTTCAAACTGCAAAGAAATAAAAAAAAAAAACAATAAAAAAAATTATTTTAAAATTATGAGTCCGAAGTGTTGATTTGTTGTATTCATTATATTATACTGAATATTATGGTTCAAATTTTAATATATAACTTACATAATTATAATATGCTCTTTAAATGAGAATTATAGCTTTTAGTGGTGCTATAATATCATGTATGTTATAAAGTCGTATATTGGCATTTGATACATATAATGATAAAAATAAATATCTTTTACATAAATATATATAGAAATATAGTTGCAGTAATGTTTAATTTTAATAATTATTTCATGCATTTACTATAAGCTTCTTATACGCGTACAAAAATACAGTTGATTTGAAACTAAATTTTAAAATATAAAAATATCATTTCTCGTTTCAAGTTATCACTGCATTTATTCCTATACCATATATGGCAGATTTTGATATAATATTTTTATGCCATATTAAATTACATAAATAAATCAATTTTAAATTATTAGTTAAAGAATAAATCATTTTGAATAAAAAATTATGAATATTTATCGACTATACATGACACACTTATATTATTATTAATTTAACATATATTTTATAATATTTAAAAAAAAAATAAAGACAAACATACATCATAATTCAGACGATCTGTCAAAGTATAATAAATAATAATATTAGAACTTAACACGGGCTCCTCATTTTATCTTTTATCATACATGCGAAGATAATAAAATATTTTGCAATTAAATAAAAAAAAATATGTCATTAGCATAGACAATAATGGTTGCACTTTTTTATTTCATAATTTGAAAATATACATAAAATTATGCTTTTCTGAATTTTTTTCAGATTTTTTGGAGTGCGGGAACTAATTTTTAAAAAATATTTAAAATATCTGAATTAGGGTGGTACATCTGATGGGACAACCGTGACGTCATCAATAGCCAATCACAGGAACCGTGATGTCATCAATAGCCAATCACAGCACGACAAATGACGTCACGGTTGTCCCTTCAGGTGTACCACCCTAATTCAGAGACTTTAAATATTTTTTTAAAATTAGTTCCCGCACTCCAAAAAATCTGAAAAAATTTAGAAAAGCATAATTATAGGTGTATTTTCTAATTATGAAATAAAAAAATGCAACCATTATTGTCTATTATATATTTTTGGTGTGTCCATATCATACTAATTGCAGTGATTGTATGATAACATTTTAACAGTAGTTTGAGTACTACAATGGTCATTCAGCGACTTCGCTGCGCGCCACGGTTTTCCCCATGCCAAGTGTGTATATTGCAGACCTGGCGCTCTCCAAGTTCCACGCGCCGGCACACAAAAAAATTCATAACTCGGCCTTGCCTGATCCGATTATATTCAAACATGCATTTTCTAATTCACAAAGAACGAGAGGCAATATTTTATAATGACATAGTTTTCGTTACAACCAAAACTTTGGCTGCAAATGGAAGAAATGTCAACGATCGATTTCAAATTTTTCGGGAATTTATTTTTTTTAGCGGGTTTTGATGCAAAATTTGAAAATATTTTTTAGGATATCAATGATGTATATCTTCAGCTACGTTCCCGTATTTTTTTATTTTCCAAAATATAATTAGATTGAGTACAGAAAATTAAAACATGGAGCAACCTCCCGGCCGCGATTTTTTTTAAATGGAGGCGTTAGCACAGGGCGTAAAAAGGCGTAATTTTAATATGTTGTAGAGAAAGTCAAACTCTATAGACCCTGTAATTTTCAAAACTGCCCTAATTTTTTCTGGGTCCTAATGATATTTTATGCTAGAATTACTGGGCTATTGTGAGAAAGAAGGGAGAGCTATGGCATCCATAAAAAAATAGTAAAAATGAAATATGATGGCTTCTTTATAGCCTACATCAAAATAAGCTTTTTTAACTTTTGTAAAAAGGTAACAGGCAATTTAAAAATATGTATGTACACTTAAAAAAAAATAAAAAATAGTGCGGAAGAACTAAGTGAACTAGTTGATGTGAAATTTTAAGTAATTTATAAGTACCATTGAATGTTTAGTTAAAGAATTTTAAGACAATTTCCCAACAAGAATTGTCTTATGAAGAGGTGACTGATCTGATTGTGTGTTGTGTTTGCAGTGATTCTGCCGGTTGGCACAGCACTGCACGACTCGCACGACCATGGCAGTAGTGCAGATGGTAACGAGCACGATAACACACCAGCCAACTTTGTGTTGAGCCCACCCGTCGACCCGCTGGTGGTGAATTTCGAAGAAGGTATAAACTTGTTCTAGCTGCCTGCTTCCTGCCTGCTTGCACCACCTTGCCCTTCTGCATGAGCTTTCATTTATTTTTATTTTACAAACCTAAGATCATGGGTTGCATCTTCTGTTCTTAACTTTTTTGGGGGTGTATTTTTATTATTTTACTTAAAAATAAATAAAAATACGAGGTAAAATCTTCATTCACTTGCCTTGTTATCCCCCTTTTTTTTAAAAAAGGCTTGTAATGTAAATTAAAACTAGCTTGAAATAAAATGGATAGCAACATGTGTTGAAATTCCGCTATGTAAGATTTATTATTAAAAACTTTAGCTTAAGTTAATTAAAGTTAATATCCTTGATGCCATTTTACCCTTTCGGGTGTGGCCAGGTGTTTAACCATCAGAATCTTTAGTGCTGTTATTTATTGTTGCAACAAATGTATGGTATGGTATGTATCGGTATTGCTGCTCATAATTATATCTGCATGTTGTATTACCAATTGCTCGCTTGACTACCATAACTTTTTCAATGATGAATCCTGTAAACGAAACGAAAAAAAAAAAAATAATAACAAAAAAAAAAAAAAAAAAAAAAGCCAAGAACGCATGAATCTTTTTCTGTTGCATGATTTTTTACATTAAATAAAACTAGTTGTCTCTTTAATATGGAAATTGTATTACAATAATTTAAGTTTCTTTATTTGCTCCTGCAATGGCTTTTTTATATAATATAATATATACTGTGTATATATATATATATACACACAGTATATACACAGTATATATATATATATATATAATTCTGCATGTTTGAAGGAAATGAATAGTAAGAAGTAAAAAGTAAGAATCGAAAAGAGCCATAGATCAGTAAAAAATATTGAAATTTTCAGAAAAAAAAGTTTGAGGTTGTGTATTTAAATGAATATATATATATATATATATATATATATATATATATATATATATATATATATATATATATATATATATATATATATATATATATATATATATATATATATATATATATATATATATATATATATATATATATATATATATATATATATGTATATATAAACAGGCTTTTTGATTCCACCCACTATCTTATTCCAAAAGAGCAATACGGCTTTATGCCAGGACGTTCCACAATACAAGCTGTATCCACAGTATATAATCAAATTAAACTAGCATTGGAGAAGCCAAAGGGTCATTTATATATTGCTTTTGTAGACTTCAGAAAAGCTTTTGATTCGGTCAATAGGAATTTGCTCATTGAAAAGCTGAAGTCATTTAAAGTAATTCCTTCTGAAATTTTGAATATCTTAGCTGTTATTCTAAATATCAATTATGTATGTGTTCAAGATCGCTTATCATGTTCTAGTAATATTATTCAATCTAACGGAGTTTTGCAAGGAGACCCGAGCAGCTCTCTTCTTTTCAATCTTTTTACTGCAGATATAACTGAGATTACAAAAGATATAAACTGTGAAAATGAAAATGATCAAGTCGTACTAAATTTATATGCAGATGATCTTGCTATTATTTCAAAGAGCAAAGTCAAGCTACAAAAAGCGCTAAATAATCTATCTATCTGGGCCAAAACAAATGGTCTAGAAATTAACACAGAGAAAACCAAGGTTGTTAAGTTTAGAAGAGGCGGACCGTTATGCAAAAACGATGAAATTTATTGTGACGGTCAAAAGATTGAATTTCTAAATTCATTTAAATATCTTGGCATAATACTTCAAATGACAGGGCTTTCTTTTTCTAAACATATAACAGAAAGATGTAAGAACGCTATCACTGTTATGTACACTATCTCAGGGCTGTCTGGTCTATCCGTCAAAACAGGGCTCAAACTGTTCAATTTAAAAGTCGCCCCTGTGGCTACTTATGGTATTGAAATTGTATGGCCTCATTTATCTGTATCCGATTTTGATAAATTAGAATCAGTAAAAGCCATGTTTGTTAAAAGATTACTGTGTCTGTCAAAATTTACCGAAACTAGACTGGCCTATAAACTGATAGATTCCAATTATTTTATTACAGAAATCAAAGAAATGTTTAAACTTCCAACGACAGATCAATATTCCAATTTTATAGCTGTCAGGAATCAAAAAGCTCAGGATATTAATCCTGAGTTTTACAGCACTGATGCTATGACATGTAAATATTGGTGTCTGCCCCAATTGGATAGATCCAATGTTAGAAATGTTTTAACTCGCCAGGCTGTTCACGGCTTCCACTATCTAATTTGTAAATCTTCTGGTTATCATAAAGCTGAACAATCTTGTGTATGTAAATTATGTAATGAATATTGTAGCCAATATCATTTAAATATCTGTAAATCTAGAATTAAGTCTATTAGCGATTATGCCAGGGGAGATTTCATATAGTCTATAGATTTTGAATAGCAATGAAGCAATAAGTTTTTTTTTTTATTCTATCTATTTTCTATGTCATATTTTGTCTTATATATATGTGATTATATATATGATATATTATTATTATGATGTAACAGGCTGTTAGTATCATCTGTTATTTTATTTTATATTGTTTTATTATCATTTTCTATTGTTCTATTATTCTGTAACTATTATATATGTTTTGTATGTATGTTTTATGTGTTCTATTGTAATGTTTTTCTATAATGTATGTTTCTAGTGCTGTTAATATGTACACTTTCTGTGTTTAATAAAAGACTAATAATAATATATATATATATGTATATGTATATATATATATATATATATATATATATATATATATATATATATATATATATGTATGTATATATATATATATACATATATATATATATATAAAGTTTGCATTGCCTTTTAATACATAATATATACATTATATTTTATTCAAAATGAACCTGTTTGATCAGGAATTTATAGAATTAACTCATTTTATTTAATTATCTGTTAAATAAATTAGTGTTTTTTTCAAACATTACAATAAGATATGTCGTAAACAAATCCTTGTTAGAGTTATCTGCCAGTGCAGATTGTTAATTTTCTAGACCCTGAAATATTTAATTTTGTTTGTTTGCATGCAAATTTAATAGCAAAATTGATGGTTAAAAAAAAAAAAAAAATGTCTGAAGAAAAGTGGAGTGGTGCAAAAATATTAGGTGATAATCACTACGTTCATATGATGGTATTTAATATGTATCTGTTGACGCACCTCATAGGAATAACATTATATGTCGTCAATGGATCAGTTTTAAACACCATCATGTGTATGTATCCTACGTAATGATTATACTTTTTAAATGGCATTATACTTGTTGTGTGTTTGGTTTTGCTTGCCTAAATGCAGTTATGCTTATTTTCTTTTTTAGTTGTTCCCCCAACGAAATTTTGTGTTTTATCTTACCGTATTTTTTTACATAATAAAAATATTTTCTTTGATATAAATACAGTATATAGCTCATCAATATGAGTCAATTAAATTAAACACAAGAATGGTTTGGCATTTGTCTCTGGTTCCTAAAATGTTATGAAATTATTACATTGGCTTGTATTTTTACTGCAAATCTGACTTGTTTTCTCCTTACCTGTGTAGTTAAGCTAAGAACTTCTCTTATCTAAACAACTTATAATTCATATTTGAAGATCCCCTTTCCCCCTTCATAACCGATTGAGAGCTTTTTCAATAGAATAGTAGCAGAACTGCACATTATTTTGTTTTATTTTCTTTATTGTATTTGTTTGGAATGCTTTTGTTATTAGTGAAATGCTTTTTTCTTTTCTTTCTTAATGCTGTATTGCATGCACAAATGCCAAAGTGATTAATAAAAGTAGTTATTAATACCCAATGCATGTCTTATAATTTATTGATTATGGAAGCGATTCACGAAAGAAGATGACCTGTTTCTCACTAACAATGGTTGCTTCAGTGGTTAATTATTAAATTCTTTGTGGGTCATACCCCCCATATATATTAAAAACAACAAAATTCAATTGTTCTCTTGCTACAATAATCAAATACATTATAAATATGTTTTTTTTTTTTTCCTCTCTTAGTTAAAAGAAGGGTCGAAGAACCCATTTTGCATATTTTTACCCTGAAATTTTAAAGTTATCAATTAAATTTTTTGTGCACATACCCAAACAAGTAAGTAGTCTTAACAAGTAACGAGATCATTGGAAAACCATACATAATAACTACTATATAATATGGTATGTTAAAGATTGAACCAAATAAATACTCCAGTTTCTCAAGATGTAAACAAGTTAACATGTTGTGTGGCATTGCCCATACTACGTATATATATATATATATATATATATATATATATATATATTTAAATATGTATCGTAAATTAGAACAATTTTGATCATTATTATTTTAAAAAATTATGTGCCTGTACATACGACGAATCAAAGTAGGAATTATTGATAATATTACATCAAATTTAATTATCTTCTCACTGTTTTGTCTCAGAATCTGACAATGAGAGTGTACCATCCACAACACCGGTAAAGCGAGCTGGTCGCAGCATCCATATCAAAACCCTTGAAGAGATTCGTCTCGAGAGAATCCAGGCAGAGTCTGCCGCCTTCTATCAGTATGACGACTCAGACGCAGAGGTGCTGCCCTCTGACAGCAGTCCAGACAGAGTCCCTGCTGTAGAGAGCCCTAAGTCTCGTGGAGTCAGTCGAGATCCCCCAGAACAGCTGGAGCTGAGGAAGAGAATCAGTGGAAGACGGAGCTACCAAAATGGAGATGCTACAGTGGAGAATGTCAGTTCCCCAGCATTCAAAGTATTAACATTAGATGAAATAAGACAAAGTAAGAGAAGGAAAGAAGATAATCAAAATGAAGAAAACAGTATAGAAAATAATCTAAATAGTCAAAAACAAGTAGAAAATATAATTAACCCTATAGTTGAAGAAACAAAAGAAAAAATAATAACAGAAAATTTATATGGCAAAAGATCCCCAAGAAAAAGAGCACATTCTCCTGTTGTTTTTGATGTATCAGATAAAAAAGTTAAGCAGGTTATACTGTCTGATAAGAAAGATATAGAAATCAAATCCAGTCCAAGCAAGCCTACCGTTGCTGTTGCTGCAAGAAAACGACCTCATTCTGAAGATCCGATCGAAGATGAACCGTCCAAGCCAACAGACAGCAATGGTAAAGCAAGCAGTGAAAAAGTTGATGATATTAAAACAAGTTCCACAACAATCCCAGCTAGACCAACTCGTAAAATTTGGAGATCATCACGACAAATAAGAAAAGATGAACAAGAAAGTATAAAAAAATGTGATGATACTGAATCTGATACAGTATCATCATCATCTGTGTTCACTAGAAAATTAAGATTAAGAAAAAATAATGTACAATCAAATATAAATTCATCCGTAGTAAATAATGCTTCTAATGATAATTTAACATCACAAATAAAAGAGGAGATGTCTATTTCTGTACCTGATTTTAGTACTAGTTGTGTTACAAAAGCAGAGGATTCTGTTAGCTTAGATACTCTTCCATCAAATAATTCATCTCCGTGTACACATGTTAATTCCACCCCCAAGTTGAGAAGGAGGTCATCCCTCGCTGTGAATGTTGCCACCCCCAGCTCACAACACCAAGGTGACTCGGATGAGGACATGTCCCTCCTTTCTCCGACACAAGACAGTGACATGTCTCTCAGTACATCAAGAGCAGCTGATGATATTCTTCAAGACATAGATGACCTCCTTAATGATTAAATATATTATGATCTCTTGAAATTAAATTTAAAATATTTGCTATATTTATATGTTTTTAAAATACACTAAATATCTCTGTATATATCTATACAAATTTATATTTCACTTATAATAAGAATTCCAAATGTTAAAAATTTTGTTGATGATTAACAGAAGACAAGTCTTTACATGTTTACTGTAGGAAGTACACATTTTTGATAATATTATGACAATCACTTAGGTCATATACCCAGTATACTGCGTGGTCAAGTAGGCAACCTTTTTCTTTACTGCCAGTTCATCGCTGCGGCAGAGTACCTTATTTATCTGTGCAAAAAAAGGCTAACATGTCAGGTTGCCTACTTCACCATACGATACAGGTCATACTTGTCTCATGTTAATCATCTTTTTAGTTATATTATTGTACCTTTATGTTCTGTTGAATTGTAAAACTGTAAAACTAAGGAAGCATTGATATTTTTATTCTCTACCTCCCCTCCTTTCTTATTCTTTTTGTTCACCAATATAAGTCTACAGCAATCTCAAAGTCTCGTTGCTATACTGCAGTTCACATTTAAGTTGTGTTTGTTATGTTTGTGTAAAATCTTCAGACATTGATAGGGAGCATGTCGTCCCTTGTCCGCAATAATGAGCTATTTGCTCCGCAATCTTGTTGCAATAATGAGCTGTCTGCTCTGTCAGGTGAACGCGATTTTGAGCCTTATTTTATACCGATTTAAAGCTCAATATTGCGGACGAGGGACGATGTAACTATTATTAACCTCACTGGCCGACACAAGTTGAAGAACACCCCATTATTATTTATATGAACCTCAGTATAATTGCGAATCACTTAATTTGTAAAGGTAAGGAATCTTATAAGCTCTTAAAACTCAATAACTTCTTGATTATGCAGTCTTTCAAATCTTACTTTATGCCTAAAATGCCTGCACTTTTTTGCCACTAATGTTGTTTTCAGTTATATAATTCAATAAAAAATTAGCTGGTACTAGAAAATTATGTCATTTTAGATTTTAGACATAATCATAATTCAATTGCCTTATTCCCCTTATGGATATGCAACCATATAGCCTTAGTGGCTAGCAGTGAAGAAGGCAGCTGCCTCTTTATTACACAGATAACCAGGATTGCCTCTATAAATGTTACAAGAAAATAAATGCTTGCCACTGTTTAAAACCATGCATCACTTGATATAAGTAGTCAAAATATTATTGGAGGGAGGGGAGAATTCTTGATTCCAAATCTGCAATACAATTTTTAGAGTTTCCATTAGCTAAATATTTACAATGTTTGACGTTTTTTAGGACAACCACAAAACGTCTGTAAGTACTCAAGTACTCTGAGAATAATCCGTTTATATACACAGCTCGATCATCATCAATCAATTTTTGGACCGAGCACCTCTCTTAAAACACTTTGTGCTATTGATTATTCGTGGTGAGTCAGTTAAACGGAGGAATTTCAGACCTCACCCTTGTCCAAAAAATCCGCAGTGGTCAAGCGTTTGACCACTGCTTAGTGGTAGATTGGCCAGTGGTCATGGTCAGGGATTAAGTGGTCAATTCTAGTGGTCACCCTAGTGGTCACCCTAGTGGTCACCCTAGTGGTCACCCTAGTGGTCACCCTAGTGGTCACCCTAGTGGTCACTCTAGTGGTCAATTCTAGTGGTCACTCTAGTGGTCAATTCTAGTGGTCAATTCTAGTGGTCACGCTCTAGTGGTAGCGCCGTGGTCTAGTGGTCAAAAAATCGTTAGTAGATGGTGATCACACGCCGTATATCACGAAGCAGTTAGCACTTTCTTCAGCCTCAGACAGTGGAAAAAATAGCTACAACATGTAATAAAATTATTATTTCACATTTCTACCTTGAATAAGTAAATTATTTCACTTAATTCAAGGTAAAAATGATACATATATTATACATGCGTGTGTACAAGAAAACGACAAAAAGGCATGCACTGAGAGAGAATTGTTCATTTTTATTATTATAACATTAATAAAATTACAATACAAAAGAAATATAATAATAATTATAAAGCATGCAAGTTTTTGAAGAATAATTACCAACCAGCGAGATATGTTCCGGCGATATTTTTGTCATGTCCCAAAGGAAGCCGACAATCATTGACTGTTAAAGGCTACCTGGAACAAATTATTCAACACAAAGTAACGAGAACTTAACAAAAGAACATTTCATAACACGTTTTATGTACTAAAAAGGTACTTATCTGACATAAAACAGCTTGATAATACGTTTTTCAGAGCTCGCACTTTGCTCGACCTCGTGTGCGACGCCATGATGTTTCTTTATCACGTGACGTTGCGCATGCGCTCTAGAGTGACCACTGAGCTCAGTGGTAAAAAATCTGACCACTAGATAATTAAGTGGTCAATTTTTTTTTTTTTTTTTTTATTGACAACGGATATATTTATATGGTGCGGCCACGGCAGGCGCGAATCCAGGGGGGGGGGTGCCCCTCCCCCCAAAATTTTGGATTTAACATGGGCAATATAGGCGTTTCCCCCACTTAAATTTTTTTAACATTTTCGGTAGCCCGGCCCCGGCCCCTCTTCCAAATTTTGCAGCCGCCCCCGCCCTGCCCCCGCCTCCCCCCCCCCTGCCCCAAATTTTTTTCTGGATCTGATGCGCCTGTTACGCGTTAGAGGTGATCGAGACTGAGGGAACCGTGGAAATCCTCAGTTGATCAGGACGGTCAGTGCAGTATGTATTATTTGCAAGCCATGAAACTCCGTACCCCAACAATTAATAAGTAATAAAAATATTACACACCTCTTATCACTAACACTCTGACCACTACCACTTGGTCTGACCACTACCACTAGATCTGACCACTTAGTCTGACCACTACCACTAGATCTGACCACTACCACTTAGGTCCTACCACTTAGTCTGACCACTACCACTAGATCTGACCACTACCACTTAGGTCCTACCACTTAGTCTAGTGGTCCTACCACTAAGGCTACCACTTGATGTGACCACTACCACTAGATCTGACCACTACCACTTAGGTCCTACCACTTAATCTGACCACTACCACTAGATCTGACCACTACCACTTAGGTCCTACCACTTAGGTCCTACCACTTAGTCTAGTGGTCCTACCACTAAAGCTACCACTTGGTGTGACCACTACCACTAGATCTGACCACTACCACTTAGGTCCTACCACTTAGTCTAGTGGTCCTACCACTTAGTCTAGTGGTCCTACCACTAAGGCTACCACATGGTCTGACCACTACCACTAGGCTCTACCACTAGATTTAGTGGTCCTACCACTAAATTTAGTGGTCCTACCACTAAATCTAGTGGTCTGACCACTCATTTTAGGTGGTCAAATCATGACCACTACTCTAATTTTTGGACAAGGGCAAGTATCAACCGTTTGGAACCACCCTAAAAAATTAGTCAATATTGTTAATTACTAACGGAAGCTGGACTAGAGAAATATGCCATGGATTGCATAATTGAAATCAAGATGTTAATTCTTTAAATTTTTTTTTTTTTTACTTTACACACCTTTAAATGTTTTGACTTATTGTGTAAAAATATTGCATGTACCCTTAAAATCTGTGCGAAAGAGCTTTATTTTATGATGAAAAGAAAATGTGCGGGGGTTTAAAGTACTTTAAATTATTGTCCATCTAGTTCATTAATTAATCTACACACCTTAAAACTATTTTCATCAATCACTGATATCAATCAATGTATAAATTGCAAGTTGTTACTGTTCTTATTGTAAAATTTAATTAATAATTAAATCATTGCATGAATAAACATAGAGCCTGATATTATTGAATTAATATTATATTTAAAATACTGTACCATGACTCATTGATTTTTTTTTACATATATAATATATATACAATTTTATGCATCATTTTTTATTTAGTTGATTTAAATAATAAAATATTTGTTAACTAGTTTTAAAATCTCTTTGTTTTACTGCATTTATATGTAATTCTTGTGTACCTCATTTTATCAACAGCAAGCAATTAAAATAGTAAATAGGCAGCTATAGGTATTTATTGCAAGGTTTTAATTTTTCAAAGCAAAATTCCAGCTCTATGAAAGTTTAGTTTTTCAACTTTAATTAAGCTGGTTTCTTATTAAACAGTTAAATTCAACTTATATAATGTTACCATGTTGTGTAAACAATGCATAAATATTTTTATATTAATAATTCATTAATTAATTCACAACTTAATTTATCTTGCATGAAGGGCGGATCCATTAAAAACTGTTGAACAGCGCTCTGGTGCAATAATTTGGTTGGAAAAAGGGTCTATTAATTTGACTGGGTGAATAGGTGCATTGCATAATCAATAATATATGTCGGTAGTCATCTGGCAAAACCGGTCATGCAACTGGCTTTTTAGAAACTTTACAGGAGAGCCAAAAAACACTTTTTTGAGCGTTTAAAAATTCATAAAATATTTGTTTTTTTACTGATTGTTATGATTTTTTTTTTGTGGTATTACTTAAGGGTAAGGTAACGCCACCAATGTTAAAAAAAATCCCTCTCACAAAAATTCTGAAAAAAATTCAAAATGTTCTCCTCTACACCCCCTATCAGTAGCTAAAATATCAGGTATACAAATACGATCTAGTTTTTGAGTTATGAATTTTTAAAGTTGACCAATTTAACATGGGAGTTTCATTTCTCCATGTTAAAGTAGTCAACTTTAAAAATTTATAACTCAAAAACTAGATCGTATTTGTATACCTGATATTTTAGGTACTGATAGGGGGTATAGAGGAGAACATTTTAAATTTTTTTCAGAATTTTTGTGAGAGGGATTTTTTTTAACATTGGTGGCGTTACCTTACCCTTAATTAATTACGAATGTAGCTTGTAGTGAAATTAGAAATTCAATACAATTAATAATTAATTCAGGAAAAAATAAAATGTCCCAAAATTAGCCAGATAGCCGATTTTGCCAGACTCAGATTCAGAAATTTGTAGCCACTTGGCCGGTTTTGCCAGACTGCAATTATATAGTTTTTTTTTCCACCAGTTATCCGCTTTTGCCAGACTCAAATTCAGGATTTTTTAAAAATAGCATTATAAAATAATTAAGTTAACAATAATTAAATTACTATTTTATTATATTGAGCAACTGGATTTTAATCTACATAAAAAATAATATTATACAAAATATATAATAATTGCGTATATCCCAGTGACCACATGGACATCCCGCGGGGACCTTGCGAACATCCCCGCAAGATCCCCCAACATCCCTGAACGTTTTACGTGCTAGTTTTCAAAACCCTTTATCTTTAAACATGTTTTCCGTGTTCTAAAAAAGGTTTTAGCTATACACTTCGAAAATAAATTTCTAAGTTTTTTAATATTTTAATGAAAGTCTCTCAGAACATCCCCTGGGGATGCAACACGGCTGTCCCTTGAACATCCCCGGGGGACTTTGAAAGGACCCTTTAAGGTGGATTTTCATGGGCGGCAACGGCGACGCGGCGCGATTTTAACTTAAAAGCTGCGAAATCCTATGCGGCGGCGAATTCGCAGGTAATCGCGTTAATTACGATGCTCTTTTTCTTTTAATCGCCCAATATGGCCGCCAAAGGATGTTACAGCAAGTGCGCATTAATATTCGCGTCGCGTCGCATGGTAAAAATCGCCATGTGACTCCACCTTTAGTCAATATATGTTTTCATTGAAATCATAATATGTGCTGTTCATTGTTATATATACTGATTTTAAAAATATACAAATTTAGTTAATATTATTTAAAATATTATATGAAAATATTAATATTTAAAATAAGACGGGAAATTTTACTTAATATTAAAGTGCGTGATTTGCACCGGAAAATAATTTTTTTTAATAAAATATCCTCGTAGAATAAAATATATATGAAAAATAAACAAGGTCCCATCAAAGTCCCCCGGGGATTTTAGAGGGACGCTTGAACGTCCCACAAATGTCCTCGGAGGGACCTATAAAAAATTTTAAAAAATTAAAATATATTTTTTTTAATGTCGACGAAGTCTGTTAACAATTAGAGATGCATTTGAGCGTTGCAATTTATAATTAATTAATGTATAAACATGTTTTTATTAAAATTATAAAAATTTATTTTAATTTATTTTTAAAAAATTTAAATCTCAATATATATTTAATGTTGTATTAAATAATATATAACAATCTCCCAATGTACCAGTTTGCTTAAAAAAATAAAAAAACGCAACTTCGCTCGACGTAATATAAAAATATTATACAACACTCAAAACTTTACAATTTATATTCTCGAACGAAATGACCGATGGCGGCGCTGTCTGCAGAGTGATGACGTCACAAAATGGTGGACGTAATGCGGCTCGAAAGAAATATGGAGTATGAAAAGCAGGTTAATAATTTGATAATGTGCGATTAGAAGCTCACATACAAACGTAAAATTTGACGCACCAGCTGTCAAATTAAATTCAGGGGCTTTACAATATTATTGGAGCCAATCGCACTTCTTTCAGCCTTTTCAGGGGTGTTTTTTTTTCCCCCATAGGAAATACGAAAAGTTTTTCCAATGAATATGACCGAGATGTAACAATTTAAAAATTTATAAGAATTTTATGGAGAAAATTTCATACAATAGGTAATTAATTTACACCTCTGAAATAATTAATTAATACCGATTCATTACCACACCCCCGTGGCACCACCTCTACCACGCATGGCACACCCCTGGAGTGCTACCCGGCCGTACCCCGCTATTCAGACCTATTAGTATTTTCCACTTTTTTTAATAAACGAGCTAAAATTATAAAACTTAATTTTCAAGGGGTTATCAACCCTCCTGAACTGAGAAATAATTTTAGATTTTCTCCCCGATGCACCCTTGAGTGTTAGATAACTACCCCTAAAACCCATTTTCCTTAAAAATTGTGCTAAAATTATGAAATTAATTTTCAAGGGGTAATCGACCCTCCTAAACTAGGAAATAATTTTAGATTTTCTCCCTGACGCACCCCTGAGGGTGGAGAACCACCCCTAAAATCCACTTTCCTTAAAAATTGTGCTAAAATTATGAAACTAATTTTCAAGGGGTAATCGACCTTCTTAAATTAGAAAAAAATATTATATTTTCTCCCTGATGCACCCCTGAGGGTAGAAACCTACCCCTAAAATCCACTTTCCTTAAAAATTGTGCTAAAATTATGAAATTAATTTTCAAGAGGTAATTGACCCTCCTGAACTCGGAAATAATTTTAAATTTTCTCTCCGACGCACCCCTGAGGGTGGAGAACCACCCCTAAAATCCACTTTCCTTAAAAATTGTGCTAAAACTATGAAATGTATTTTCAAGGGGTAATCGACCCTACTGAAGTCGGAAATAATTTTAAATTTTCTCCCTGACGCACCCCTGAGGGTGAAGATCTACCCCTAAAATCCACTTTCCTTAAAAATTGTGTTAAAATTATGAAATTAATTTTCAAGAGGTAATTGACCCTCCTGAACTCGGAAATAATTTTAAATTTTCTTCCCGACGCACCCCTGAGGGTGGAAAACTACCCCGAAAATCAATTTTCCTCAAAAAATATGCTAGCCCAGGGACCGCAGGTGTATCCCCGGGGCGTTCCAGGGATACCCCTCAAACGTCCCTCCGGAGTGCCCCAAGGTGTATCCCCTATTTCCATGCACAAAAGGGTACCCCTTGGGGACATTCCAGGGATACACCCTGAAGTCATTGCAGGGATACATAGGGTAATATAGCAAATATGCTTATAATTACCAATTAAAAAATGTTTTTATCAATTATAATGATGTTATCAAAGAGAAAGAATAGCAAAAAAAAAATTAAAAAACTGGCATAGGTGAGACTCGAACCCGGGACCATCAGATTTGAAGTCTGGTGTCTTTACCACTAGGACACATGTCTTCATACTAAAGTGTAGAAAACTTTACTTTATAAACTATAAATTACGAAATCGACTTGTATATTTTTGATACTTTAGGATATTTTACAATCTATGGTTTCTTTTATAAATTTTAATAATAATAATGAGAAACTTCCAATACGGCACATAAATAATGTTTATCTTCAAATTTTAACAATTTTTTATTTTTTAATTTTTTAGAAAAAAACTACGTCTCATGAATGACCCCCAGGTGCACTTACGGGACATTCTGTTTACTAATTAAAATTATTCAAAATTGTGATTAAAAATTCAATCAGCTACATACTTAAGCAAAGAAAATTGTTATTTTACAATTTTCGACAATACCCCCCGTGTGTCCCACAGAGACACCTGCGAGACATTCATCGATAGTTATCAAATTAATCAAAATCTTCTCGAGATGAAGCTAAACGTTTTAAAATACTATAATTTAACCAATTAAAACCAATATTAAAAAAACAGTAACGTCCTAGGAGTGCACCTGCGGGGCATACATGGGATACCCCTGGTGTATCCCTGCGAGACACTCAAAGGACGTTTGATCCAAAAGTTCAATATAATTGCGTTATTTTCTTCTGTGTCCCTTCTACACTATAAGTTAAGCAATTCCTAAAAATTTTAAATTTTAAAAAGCATTAAATTAATATAATATAGACCACGGGACATTCGCGGGGCATTGCAAGGACGTTCCGCTGTGTCCCGGGGATACCCATGCGGTCCCTGGGCTAGAATTCTGAAATTAATTTTCAAGGGGTAATCGACCCTACTGAAGTCGGAAATAATTTTAGATTTTCTCTCCGACGCAACCCTGAGGGTAAACGGCTACCCACCATATCCTTCTTTCTTAATAATCGAGTTGAAATTGTGAATTAAATTTTTTTCGGGATTTATCGTAATTTTTCATAGAAAAAAAATATATCAGACTCGCCTCTTTACTTGCAGTATGATGATGGATGTCCACCGTTATAATAATTAATTACATGGCGTGAAGGCTCACGTCGGGGTCTGCACTCTGCACAATGAGGCTATGTGTGACTTTAATTAACAACTGAGGTGTGACCATCAATTCCACATAACGTCTATCACTTTCAGCTTGTCAGTGGTCTCAAATCCCTTTCTGAAGCAAAAGGTTTACAAGAAGAGATTTGAGACCAATTGACGAACAGAAAGTGGAGATAAGACGTTGCATGGAATTGGTCACAACTCAGATGTTAGAGGCCATGCACCTACACACATAGCCTCGTTGAGCGGACCAATATGTGTCATCACGCCAATTAACGGTGCTGAACACATTGAGTGAAACCATCATCATACTGCAAGTGAAGAAGTGTGTCTGGGATACTTTGTCTCTGAAAAATTTCGATAAATCCCGAATAAAAATTTAATTCACAATTTCAACTCGATTATTAAGAAAGAAGGATATGGTGGGTAGCCGTTGACCCTCAGGGTTGCGTCGGGGAAAAAGTTAAATTTATTTCCGAGTTTCAGAGGGGTTAATAAACACTTGAAAATTTAATTTTTTTATTTTAGCACAATTTTTTAAGGAAAATAGATTTTAGGGGTAGGTTTTCACCCTCAGATGTATGTCAGGAAGAAAATCTAAAATTATTTCCGACTTCAGTATGTAGGGTCGATTACCCCTTGAAAATTAATTTCATAATATTAGCACAATTTTTAAGGAAAATGGATTTTAGGTGTAGGTTTCCACCCTCAGATGTACGTCGGGAAGAAAGTCTAAAATTATTTCCGACTTCAGTAGGGTCGATTACCCCTTGAAAATTAATTTCATAATTTTAGCACAATTTTTAAGAAAAATTGATTTTCGGGGTAGTTCTCCACCCTCAGGGGTGCGTCGGGGAGAAAATCTAAAATTATTTCCGAGTGCAGTAGGGTCGATTGCCCCTTGAAAATTAATTTCATAATTTTAGCACAATTTGTAAGGAAAATTGTTTTTCGGGGTAGTTCTCCACCCTCAGGGGTGCGTCGGGGAGAAAATCTAAAATTATTTCCAAGTTTTTAGAAGGGTCGATTACACCTTGAAAATTAATTTCATACTTTTATCCCAATCAGTAAGAAAAATTAACAATAATTTAATATCATATGGATCGACATAAATATACATATTATGAATATATACCACGCGCGCGCCGCGCGCAAGACTCTATTTAAAGCAAATGACACGGTGTATGGTCACATTTATCTGTTATTTTATTTATTAAGACTAATATTTAACTTTATTATGATAATTAAAAATTTGCAATTGGATAATATTATATAATCACGTAAATTAACTCAGGAATGATATGTTGTTCCTATACTGTCATGAACAGCTAGCCGCATTCTAGTAGTTCACACTTTTGGCCGCTAGAGGGCTGAATTTGGTTGCGTTCGCGAATACCCAAATAAACCACACATTAGTATGGAAGAGCAATATCCAAGTTGTCTACGACGTCGTCTATCAACCAAAAGGTCCGAGTTCGATTCCCGACGGACCCAATTTTTTTATTTGGTAATCTTGTAGTCCTCATTCTAAAAGACCCTAAACTTCTTTAATATAAATTTTAAGATGAATAAATTTATAATTGGCAAGTGAAAATTAGGGAACTTCCCCGAGGGATGTCCACAGGACGTCCGCAGGGACGTCCTTTTTTGATGGACATGGGGGATGTCCTTGGGGACATCCAATAGGGACCTTAGAGGGATGTCCCCGGGGCGTCCCGGGGACGTCCATGTGGTCACTGGGTAATAATCATCACTTAATTGAAATTGAAGCTTAATTGTTGTGCTTTCTTAAAGGTAGCATTATAATTTTTAACAATTATGCTTTGTAAGATAATAAATTACTAGCGCTTTTGAACATTATTACGAAATATAATTCTTTATATATACCAATGTACAACATGCACACTTCAATTATAAATTAAAATAATATACTCATTAAGTCATGGGTATAATATTGTAGGTTCAAAAAAAGTTTATCTACACAAAAATAACAAGTTTGACTATGTGGGAGGTACGGTGCAGTGCGCTTGACCAGGTCTCGTCAGATCACTGAAGTCAAAAGCAACGCCGAGCGTGGTTATATAGCAGTTGGATGAGTGACCATTTTCAACAGAAAATACATTATCCACCCAGGGGTAAAAAATCATTGCGCTTTTCCACTATGTGGTTCCCCTGGCTTTGGACCATTGCACTTCCGATTCATGATTCATTGACAAAAGCTCTAGCGACCATCCTGGCTGAGGTTTCCACGTTTCCCTCAGTCACAGGTAAATTACGGGAAGAATTGCAATTCAAGGATATTGTATGTATAACATACAAAATCCTTACACACATACAAAATCCTTGTTGCAATTAAAGTAAAGTGCGCGCCAGAAAAAAAAGTTGAGTTAGTATTTTCTAAAAATAGTTCAAGTAGTCCTCCATATCAAACCAAAATTCAAAAAATTCTATCTCAAAATAGGGATCGGCGATAGTGAAAAAAGTATCGATACTTTTTATATCGAGTACTTTAAAAAGTATTTATACTCATCAATACTATCGGCTCAAAATATATCGATATTTCGATATATCGGAAAATATCGGCGGTAATTTTAAAAAGATTAAAATTCAGCATATTTTTTAGCTTCTGGGGGGGGGGGGGGTAAAAATACATTTTTCTTTTCATGTAGTAAATATTACCAACATTTATTTTTTATGTACGTTATATATAATCATTTTAAAAAAAATACACAACAAGTTTTCAAGTATTCCGCCATCTTGAAAATACTAACCTGTACCTGTGTACTCTATGTATATATAAATGAATAATTTATTGTAATACTTTTGCGGATATATCGGTGAAAGTATTTAGTATAAATCATTCCTACTATAGCTTATAGCTTATATATATATATTAGCTAGCTAGCTAGAGGCTACACTATAATCTGCCAAAGCCAATTAAGTATATACTCTCGACTCTCGAGCCAATAGTAAGTAAAACTATCGGAGGTATTGAGTGCCACTGCCAGCTAGTGGAAACCATCTTTTAGTAGTAAATGGCCAATCGCGTATTTTCGATCAATTAACGAGTAGATTTTCGTATTGGAAAAAGAATTTAAAAACGCATAGTATCGAACTCATGGACGAAAACCAATTAAATTAATAAATACTTTTTTGTCTTGCCTTGGTTTTTGATTACCGCGACTACCGCGAGTGACTTTTGCATGCATTTTTTGATAAATAGTATCGGCCGCGATACTCATAATTTAGTATCGAATACCCGATAATTATCGGCTTAGAAAAGTACTCGATAGTATCGATATATCGCCAGAAAAGTATCGGGTATCGAGTAGTATCGAAAAATATCGCCGATCCCTATCTCAAATAGGTTTGCCAGAAAAAAATTCCAAAGTCAGAGTGAACGCGTTGCTTAACATGGGGCCTTACCTGACAAAAAAAAACTCGAATATCTCGAAAAACTACACTGTTAGGTGGTATGAAAAAAATATAGTGACGTTATATGACCTAAGCTTTAACCAAAAACTGCATGATTAAAAAAAATTTGATTCCATTTTTCCGTAAAAAATCTTATGGGAATTAACATGAGATAGATTTTCTTGATTTTTTAACGGAAAAATGGATTCGAGATGTAACGGACCCTGACACCCTCCTCTCACTGTAGAAGTTGGCCTGTTGCGCGAGCCACCCTAGCTTGGTCGGACTCGGCCTGGGGGTTGAGAGGAGAATATCATGGCCGTTTATAACTCAACTAACTTGTCACTTGAATAATAGAAATATTAATCTTGTTACCTTCTAACGATTTGTCTTATTTAAATTTAGTGGAAACAGGAAAAAGTTGAATTGATAAGAAATAGTTTATTATTATGGTAAACCAATTTATGACTTTTATTAATTAAATGCAACAGACTACAGAATTTAATATGAAATGTGGCCAGTTTACTATTGTAGGAAAATGTTAATAAATGTTTGGTGCACAAACTTACAAGACGATCGCAGGCGATGTAGAAATTTATCACTGTAGCACACACCCATGAATGCAACTCGCGTGCAGCGTGTTGTCACCGATGCACTATAGCGGCTGTAACTCCCAGCCAGCAAGGGATTGACCAGCCGTGACACAATACGACAAGCGCGTGCTGAACTTACGCACTTGTGAACTGCTGATAGACGACTGGCCCCGAGTCGATGGCTGCATGCACCTTTGTCGACTGGAACATACCGGCCAACTTAACCTTTGGAACTTTTAGTGACGATTTACATATATTGATTTTTATACTGATTTTAGTAAAATTTACTAGGTCATATATTATATAATAATATAAGTTCTTTTTGACAGTAAAAAATAAATACATTAAATATTATTGTGAATTATTAATATTATAATTATTAAATACAGGGAATTTAATATGGTCAAATTTATAATTATGTTATTATTAAAAAAAAAAACAATTTGACAAATAAATATCGGGGGTATAATGATAAATTTAAATGCAATAAAAATAGAGTTGTTATAGAGAGAATTTTTTTAAATCGGTTTTTGTTTAAAGCTTGGGTCATAGAACATAACTATATTTTTTTCATACCATCTAACGGTGTATTTTTTCGAGATATTCGAGGATTTTTGTCAGGTAAGGCCCCATGTTAAGCAACGCGTTCACTCTGACTTTGGAATTTTTTTCTGGCAAACCTATTTGAGATAGAATTTTTTGAATTTTGGTTTGCTATGGAGGACTACTTGAACTATTTTTAGAAAATACTAACTCAACTTTTTTTCTGGCGCGCACTTTACTTTAAGGTAGAGATAACGCCGAACAGCTGATCGACGTAATGCCCTTTGATTAACATGTAAACCTTAGCAAATTGACAAAAATTCTGAAATTTTTTTCAGAGGCAGATATTAGCGCCTAAAAAACATAGAAAGGATTTCAAAACGATTTAACGAGCCGATTTTTTTTAATTAATTTTTTTAATTTTCAGCATAGGGCTTTCCCATGGAGAGACAAACTAAAAAATTAATTTAAAAAAATCGGCTCGTTAAATGTTTTTGAAACTTTTGCTATGGCTTTTAGGCACTAATATCTGCCTCTCAAAAAAATTTCAGAATTTTTGTCAATTTGCTAAGGTTTACATGTTAATCAAAGGGGATTACGTCGAACAGCTGTTTGACGTTATCTCTACCTTAAGGCCGTGGCCGCCTCCGTTTCAGAAGAGCCCGCGAACTGCTTACGTTAAGTTAAAGGGTTCGGGGTTTCAAAGTAGTAGGTAATTAGATTATTTAATAAATAGCAGTAAAATATAACCAAATACGGGGGTTTGATTAAAAAATTGCTTCTTCTTTATTTTATTACTTTCTTTTCAATTTTTTTTTTTTTTTTTACTACAAGGACACACCCCTAAGAGCTTACAGCTCGTGGCGGGGTAATGGGTAGGGATAAAGTAGGAAAAGGATGGCAGCCCACGGCTTGTTACGCATCCCAGCATTTACTGAGGTGAGACTGAATAAAGGAATCGTGGAAAACCTCAGTCAGGACGGACACCTCTATACTTTTTATCAATGGACGACCAAAGTGATGTCCAAAGCCTGGGAAACCACACACAAGTGCATCACTGCACTGGGTGGAAAGAGAGAAGAATTTACCGAGTAGCGTAATTTCTACTTAAAACGGTCACACATCCAAGTACTAACCACGCGCGACGCAGCCTGACTTCGGTGCTCTAACGAGAACCGGTCGAATCAATGCACTGCGCCACGCTCGACCTACATATTTGCTACATCCTTCTTTTCTAATTAATTAATTATTATTTGAAAATCATAAAAATTACAGGGATCGGATGCAGATGCAAGATGCACACGGATGCGCAAAAATAGGCTTGCATCCGCATCCGTGCATCCCAGATGCACAGGGAAAAATGAATGCATGCATCCCAGATGCATGACAAATAAATTTGCATCCATTTAACACTTTTTTTTCTCTTTTTTTTTCAGGTTTTTTGCTAATGGCCTCTAAATAAATCTTTAACACGAGGCATTTTTTTTTAAATTTATTTGCCACTTGTCGTTTAAAATTGCAAGAAACAAAGTGCATTATAAAAACCAAAGATCGGATGCAGATGCAAGATGCATACGAATGCGCAAAAATGGGCTTGCATCCGTGCATCCCAGATGCACGGGAAAAAATTAATGCATCCGGATGCGCATCCCAGATACATGAGAAATAAATTTGCATCTGGATGCGCATCCATGGATGCACGAAAAATTAATTTGCATCCGGATGCGCATCTCGGATGCATGAAAAAAACGCGTGCATCCGGTCCCTGACAATATATTATATGCCTGCTTCAGAACAAATTGTTTCAACTCGATCAGCTCACGCTGGGTCGCTGGCTCGCCCAGATGGATATATAAAGTAATTAAAGATCATTTATTTATTTAATGACAAAACGATTTCAAGTTTCATGTGATGTCGCAGGCATCAGCGCATTGTACAGAGACGAAAGGCGAGTAGTTTTAATTTAAGGAGTGAGTCGAGTATAAATAAATAAAACAATTTTAAAACGCCATTATATAATGTAATAAAATACATTAAAAACGAGTTTTATTCATAGTCCAAGTAAATGAAGAAGATTCTTAAAAAAAACTGCTCATTCAGAGCATTAATTTAGACCAAAAGAATCAAAACCCTGAAACTCCTTGGAGTCACTATTTCTAATAATTTCAAGTGGAATATTCAGACAGAAATTTATCGTTAGAAGGCCATGAATATACTGGGGATGATTTCAAGGAGTTTCAGGGGTGGCAAAGTTAAACCAACTAGGATGCTCTACCTGACTTTGGTTAGATCTGTCATGCTGTATGGTACGCCTGCTTGGCACCCTACATCAGCTTGTAATATTGATAAACTAGAGCAAGTGCAAAGTAGAGCAACTAGAATGATCTTGGGACATCGCAAGTTTGACAAGTGTGATGAGAGGGAGGCTCTCGTCTTGTGCAGTGCAATATTCCCTCAATAAGAGCTATGCTGGAGAGAACTGATCTCTCTTTCTTTAAAAAAATGTCTGTCAGGTGTTTATGAGTTTCAGGTTTTTGGACCCAATAGAGTTTCTGTCATTACTCGAAGGGAAGGTATGAGAGGGTCTGGGACTGTGCTTTCCACTCCCTATAGCTACTCTAGTGCATACCTTTCTTCTCTTTTCCCAAGAGTTGTGAAAGCGTACAATGCATTACCTGATTGTGATAAGGATATGGATTTGTTATCAACATGGAATAACGTTACTTATTTTCATTGTATATATTGTTATTTATGTTCACATGTTTAACATGTTTTATTTGTGTTTATTTTTGTATTGTTTTCTAATTTGACGAAGTAGTTTTATTTTCTAATTTTATGTGTTGGGTGACTGATCACTCTTTTGTGCATGGGTTATGCCTTTTTTTGTCACCCTTTGAGCTATTTATTTTAACTGGTCAATACTGTTGCACCTAATGTTGTATTGCATTTCATTTTGCTCAATAAACAGTTATTATTATTATTAAAATTAAAATTTTTGATTGAAAAATAATAATAGCTTTTTTTGTACAGGGCATGACGTGTTTAAATATGTAAAAAAAAATAATAATATCATAAAAATATTAGGCCTGTTCGTAAATACACAATCAGAAATAATCGATTTTTATTGCATGTCCTTATATAATTATGTTCCATGTACAGAAGGCAGAAGGTTCGTCAATAAAAATCGATTCTTTCTGATTGTATAATATATTTATGAACAGCCTAATATTTTTATGATAGTAATTTTTTTACCGATGTATCCTTATTTTGTTATTAATAAAGATATAATATATATATAATATAATACGATGATTTTTCAACAGCACATGATTATATGATCGATGAAGCGTTTAAAGATACGTACACCTCGTCTGTCACTGCTAGATCTGTCACTCATGTCCCATCTGTTTCATCCTATATATACGAGCAAGTGGAGGATCCCTCCTCGCTGCGGCGTCAGATGGTGGATGGCTCGCTGTGTGACCTGATACCATCTCGTACATTGTCAACATTCGCCTGCCGTCATCGACTTTCTGATACGGTGTCGGGTTTCACATGATGCAGCCACCAAACGTCAGATATGCCCCGTATCTTCAAGGCTGCATGTAGTATTTTGTATACAAACCACCTGCCTCATGTGTCTCCTCTCTTTTTTTTATTTTTATTTTTTTTTAGCAACAGGTCAAAAATATATACATGATGGACAGAGATTTTTAGTTTAATTAACAGTCAAATTGTAAGTAATTGATATATAAGTACACGGAGTAAATTGCAGAAACATTGTCAGAAATTTTAATTCGTCTTTTGTTATCTTGGTCAAGTAATATATATTTTGAGAATACATGACACAATGCGTTCTTAATATACTGTTTTAATTTGTAGAATGAAATTTTTATATGTTTATCAAGCAATATAGGGAAAAATGGCTACAAGAAATAAACAAAAATGGAGTAGTTATAATCATATTTCTTTATATATTGATTTGATTGTTTTTTCCTTCTTTGTAATTTATAGAATATAGATAATGGAAAATTATAAATAAATAAAATATTATATTATAAATAATAATAATAATATAGTTTTCAGCGCACGTACTGTATACAATTTTTATACGATTGTTTTTTATTCTGACATTGTGAGATTATATACCTTTTTTTTAATTGACATACTATTCAGTCTTGGTGACAGGCGCGGATTCAAGGGGGGGGGGGGGGGGCTGGGAGGGCTGCAGCCCCCTCTGAAATTTTGGATTTAACATGGGCAATATAGGAATTTCCCCCACTTCAATTTGTTTTTTTAACATTGACGTTATGGAGACAGCCCCTCCCGAAATTTGGTTCTGGATCTGAGCCTGCTTGGTGATATAATGTATATATAGTATATAGTGTTCTTTATATTTAAATATTCATTAAAACGCGTGATATTTCAATTATTATATGACCGCAGATGCAACAAATATCAAGTAATAAAATTTTCCTTCTTTTAAATAGTCTGTTAGTTATAATATAGTTATAATATCATTTCTAATCAGTTGCGTATGGGCAATTAATATGAGGGGGTTCATTAGGAGCTTATTCAAGCCTATATGCCCAGTATAGGACCTAATATAAATTAAGTGGTCACGCATCAGATCCAGATCACTCATGTGCAATGTGCACCTTTAAAATATACCTTATTTGCTCTACCATTTTTCTTATTATAGCTCAAAAAAGACGAAGACTATAATATTATATATGAATAAAATGCTCTCCAAATTTGTTTTTAATTATTTTTGTTCAGGGAAAAAATGGAAATCTGCTATTTATAATTTATACATTATTTTAATACATATTTTTACATGACCAGAAAAATTACAATTGTTAATAAAATGTGTAAATGACATACATGCTTAAATAATTGTTGATCATCATCTAATGCTGAAGAAAGGCTTTACATGAACAAAATTATTACTGAAGTGTAGATTAATTCACAATTACAAACGTGTTTTTTTCTTTTTTCAAGTGTATGCTGTGCAAAAGATGTGAAGTATACCGTTTTGATTTTTTTCGGTAACTTTTTTCGTGTTTTCTAAATAATTTTGAATGTAACGTGAAGCAAGTCATAAATGATGCAAATAGAAATATTTGAAATTTATAAAAAAAGATGTACATAATATATATATATATATATATATATATATATATATATATATATATATATATATATATATATATATACGAATTAATGTCAGTTCAATAATTAAACATTTTATGATGATTATCTTAATAATTAACGTTAAACATTATTAATTATTACATAACCCGTTAATTGTCACAATAAAATATAATGTTTATAATAATTATTACATTGCTTTTTATTTGTATTACATGTGCAAAAATTAATTATTTTGGTATTATTTGATTGCAATATTAAAACAAAAAATACAATTAAAAAAAAATAATAACACCATAAGATGAAATATTTATAATTATATACTATTTGTTTTGCTTTTTTAAATATAATATAAAAACACCACGATTCACCGAAGTATATATATATATATATATATATATATATATATATATATATATATATATATATATATAAGATTTAATTAATATAGTTATTTTTAAATCACTTTTAAAATTTGTGAAGTCTTTGTTTATTTATTTCACTCGGTTACAGTCTTATCGTGATGTTGACTCCATACTGCCACGTCAGTTGACGTGGAGAGGTTATAGTTGTGGTTACTGCCGCTATCTGACGTGGCGGCGCCACTTGCTGAGGCTGCCGAGGAGCTAACCCCTGCTGCCGTTGTATGTACACAACAATTATTATCGTCGTCAACAGAAGGGGACGTTGACTGATGCTGAATTTGTGCACTTTCGGCGGCAGGGAAAAGCGAGTCTCAGGCCCACCACTGTCACTGAAGACGAGGCCAGTACTGGGAAGCCATGTCTCCGGGTTGACCGGGAACGGCAATCGGTACCGACACTCCTGGAGAAATCAGTCCTGAAACAAATGGCACATTGCAATTGATACAAGGAGAAAATATTATTGAAAGTCTACAGCAAAAATTACCGAATATTTATCGTTTAATATATAGATTAACGTAACCAGACCAAAGTTAATTGAGACAATAGTAAAATTATGAGGCAAAAAAATATATATTGTATAACAATAGAACAAATATTAATAAGTATAGAGACATAGCAGACAATTTCTTCTTAATAGAACAGTAACAATATTATAACAATATAATTATATGTGTTAAAAGTAACCAAATAAGGCATTATTAAAAACTACAAAAGGAAAGCAAAAACTTGTTTGTTTGGAATTTGAATTTAAATAATAACAACTTATAACAACTTATTAACAATTAAAGGAATTGTATATCAATAATAATATATTTTATTAATATATTCATTATCTGGAAGGAGGTGTTTATTTAAAAAATATGCAAGTTATAAAATATATATATATTAATATTATTTTTGTTAGATCAAAATTTATATTATATGTTCTATATAGATATACGTTGACAAGACTGATTTCTAAAAAATGGATCAGATAACAACAACAGACTATTTATAATGTTATTTTTATGGAGTCATCACACAAAAATATAAGTATATTAATCATTATAAATAATATAAAGTGAAGGAGAGGAGTGACCTTTTTCTTTGACTGAGAAACTTTTATACTTGGGAGTATACCTGTGGACGATGCCCCGCTGGGTGCGTATTGTCCATTCATCGTCTGGTAGGGTTGAGTTGGACTACACGGTGAGGGTCGGCCATATCCCAGACTAAGGGGGTCAGCGTAGTGCGAAGGTCGCACCATACAAGGGTAGCCGCCAGGGTCGCGTTGCTGTAGACACGACGCAGGACTGGCGTGACCCATGCTGGCTCCCTGATTGGCCATGCTGAAGCTCGGCATGGGTGCCATCGGACCGCTGAAACAGTAGCCACCCCTGGCACATTAATTTAGATTGAAGTTAGTTGGCTAGAAGTGTTATACAACTAATAAAAACTAATAAAATTTAATTATATTTAAATATAAGTCGAGAATATATAAAATTGGGTTTAATATTTTATATGATGATGCTGATGATTTTTTTTTCAGGGTGTTTTTATTGAGTACATTATCGTTGAAAATCTCTTTAATAAAAAGCTTTGAATTTTTAACTCTGTAACTAAAATTTTAACTTTATGATTATATTCACCTGAAAAATAAAAATAAATTTTCAATTGACGATTTCAAAACATTTATATATACAAAATATTTATGATATTATATTTATTAACATGATGGTGGTCAATATCTCGTTATATCAGAGCTTATGATTTAATAATTGGCGTTATATATATATATATATATATATATATGTAATTTAATCCAACATTAATTAATATACTGCATTTATGTATTATATAATTGCTGATTAATTATTTTTCTTTCAATAATATGTCATATGCATGCATGTACAGTACCGTACATATATATTAAATAATATTCAGATTATATGTATCATAATATTTTCATACATCATGAATACTCAATTATACTGTATTTCAGGTTTTCATATTTTATGTCAATATTATATGTAATTATTTATACAGTATATAGGTATGTACATTAATATGCACCGTAACATAAATTGCCATATGGATACTAGTTTGGCGTCTTATATATAGTGCAATTTAGCGCAAGAGAGAGAGGGAGAGAGAATATAAGGGATTATTATTAAAAAAATACGGGTTGTAGATCCACCCACCTTTGTTTCTTCACAAACAAATTTTGCTGTCTCGGGAAAGTTAATTTGAGTTTACTTTTGACACGAATACAACATCTCAAGTCATCACGAACTATCATTAACGTTATCTAAATGTTCCATGCTCTGCTTCTGAGTATTAACTTATCAAGCAGGCTAAATATATTGAACATCGTTTTTGAGGGAATGTCTTATTATTATACATAAAGTAGCCTCTCTCCCAAATAATATCAATGCAAATGTATATATATATAAGAATATATATATATATATTTAATTTGCAGCTGTATAGCAAATCACAAAGAAAAAATTTATGTTTATATATTTGGTATAGAACTACAAGTTTTGAATACAAAATTAAGGTTTCATCAACTTGTAAAGATTAAATAAATAATTAAAATATTCAACTAGTAAATTTAAGAAGAAGCAAATATACAGTATATAAACATTCTTTTATTTATATTTTCTTTTTTTAAATGACAACAAACATTATCACCTGATTGCATCTATAGACAAGGTCTAATTCTAATCCTGCAGGCTTAACTTTTTTATTTTGATGATATTGTAATGATCAAAATCAATAAACTTTATTAGGCCTGACTTAAAGTTAGACCTCGTTAAACCTCATCTATATAGGTGTTTACTGAGTATATATATATATATATATATATATATATATATATATATATATATATATATATAACCTGAAGAATATTTTTGTTTCTTAATTTATATATCATATAATTAATATTCTTTTTAATTGAGACTCAATTTCTCTGCTTACTTGTAAGTATCCGCCATGGTCATGGTAGGTGGAGGAGGTATCGACGGGTACATTGGTGCACTCGAGAAGCTGGTTCCTCCACCCGCTGCTCCATTAAGCAGGCTGCTCCCGCGGCTGGGTGAGGCCGGGGCCGCCTGGTGAAGGTGGGGGTGAGGCTCGGAGGTGCCTCGACGTTGGTTCCGCAACTTCTCCTCGCGTCGCCACTTCGCTCGCCGATTTGAGAACCACACCTGCTGGCCACGCACATACATGAGTACTCCAAATTACAGATAACCTTTAATTTATTTATGGGGCATTTACAAAGCCATAAGCTTAAGACCACATTTAGTACATACTATTTTGAGTCTTAAAATTAATGTTTAAAATTGAGCATAAAATGTGGCCATTGGAAGGCTCGATTTGATTTAAGGTCTGATTTTAGGCCCAATTTTAGGCTCATTTTTATATAACATAATTTAAAGACTCAATTGCGCCCTAAATGTGGCTTTGTGGATGCCCCTTATTATGACACAGCATTGCAGTAGCGAACATAATCTAAAATATCATATTTTTATTATCATGTTAAGTACATATTTTATACTGCGTCATCATTTAAATATCCCTCCATATTCTTGATATTTTTAGAACCATAGTATAGCTTAGCACGCTGCGGCCTCAACTGCATGACGTTTCACTCTGTTTCTTATTTTTTCATGACAAAAATTAAACTTAATTCTTGAATAAACTGTCTAAATTTTAATACGCAACGTTGTTTATTTGCATACTTTCATATTTTAAATGTAAGAGAGTCTAATAAATTAAATGAGTTTGGTCAATCCAGAATTGAATTTAAAATAAATTTACAGGCCTGCGCACATGAATTTATAATTTATTTATAAATTAATTTTTATTCTGAATTTGAGTTCTAAATCTGGTACTTGAACGTTCTATTAAAAAAGATTTTCTATTTAATACCCCTTTAATTTGTGTTCATAATTTTATAGTGTTGTATCATAAAGCTGCCCCCATTATTTTTAAGTGACGCAATTAACTCATATATGTGGCTCACCTGTATCCTAGCCTCAGGTAGGCCAATTTTAGCAGCTAACCGCTCGCGAGCAAACACATCAGGGTAGTGAGTACGCTCGAACTCTGAAACACAAACATTAGCACCATGGCACATATGATTAAATAATACAAGAGAGTTAGTGCTGAGAGCAGTACCATGCAGATGGGACCCGGAAGACTATTGTGGCACCTGTAGTGCCATGGTATATAGTAAATTGTAAAAAAATTGAAATCAGCAAAACAAAAAAAAAAAATAATAATAATAATTACTGATATATAGAAAGAAAAATAATCCATGCAAGCATAATTAGAGCTATTTAACATATGATTCACTATCGGATTCAAAAAGGTGCATTCCTCAAAATAACATATAAGTTTCATATGGAGAGGAGCACACATTTTTTTTATATATATCCTATATACAAATAATTATTGACAAATAATTTAAAATTGCATTATAAATGTATAATGTAACCATATACAATATTTAATAGTGATTTTAAATGTTTTAATTCGTAATTTCAGCCTAACATTATTTTTCTTTCATTTCTATTTTATTTATTTTATTTTTTATTACAAACATGCAACTGGTTGTACAGGACAACATGGTTCACGTCAACACATATTTCAATAAACAAAAATAACATACACAAAAAAACATAATATACAAAAACAAATCACTTAATATCATCATAAAGTTAAATAAAAACAAAACACAAAAATAATTGCATATAATAATAAGAGTAATAAGACAACTATAAATTTACATTTAAGACATTCTCAGAAATTTTATTACTTAAAAATTCTTTGACAGAGTAAAATTCTTTGTCTATTAATACATTCTTAAGTCTTTTCTTAAACAATAAAGTGTCATCTATAATTCTCAAACAGTTTGGTAAAAAATCATATAATTTTGCAGTTTAATAAAATGAACTTTTTTCAAGCAAACTTGACTTATATGTTCCTCCACATATACTTTATCTTTATTCTTTGTGTTATTTATAAGAATGAATATCACAATTTTGAGTATAGATTTCTGGATGCTTACGTCTATATACACAACAGTTTAGTATAAATATACATGGTAATGTCAACATATTAAGTCTCTTAAAATGTGTAACACATGTATCCCTTTTTCTAAAATTTAATATCGTCCGCAAACTACGTTTCTGTAAAACAAAAAGTCTATTGAGTTTGTCTGGTTACTGACCCCAAAAAAATACACCATAAGCTAATTGCGGATAAACATACGCATAGTAAATGCTTAAAAGCGTTTTTTGTGATACATAATTTCTAAGTGAATACAAAATAAATTTGGCCCAATTAATTTTTTTTACACGTTTCATTAATATGCTCCGTCTAATCTAACGATTCATTTATTGTGAAGCCCAAAAATTTAATGCTTTTGACCCTTTTAATGGAATTATTATTTAAGTACAATAAATAACTCTTATCAGGTGGATTTCTTTCGGAATGAAATTGTATATAATTAGTTTTATCAACATTTAACATAAGTCTATTTTGTTAGTTCCACAAACTTGCTTTGTAGTTTTAGTAGCCTTTATATAAAGTTCTTCTTCAGTTTCTGCTGTTACAACTGCTGTAACATCATCTGTGAACTTAATTATCTGGGCATCCGTTACGTATTCGGGCAAATCATTTATACTAACACCGAAAAGAGTTGTAGATATTTTACCGTCTTGCGGAACTCCCAAGGTAAGAGGTAACAGGTCGGACTTTACATTTATATCAACATACTGCTTTCTATTTGATAAATAAGAATCCATGAGTGCTATATTATTTTGGTCGAAGCCAATATTTTTTAATTTCTCCAGCACAATATCTTTATCGAGGCTATCAAATGCCTTGGAAAAATTAAAAAATATTCCCATGCAGAATTTTTTCTTATCAATACTTTTATAAACTATATTTAACAATTCAAAAGAGGCAGTAGTTGTTGATTTATTCTTTAAAAAACCGTGTTGGCATTCAGATATCAATTTATTCTCATACCTGTAATCCATAATTTGGTCATCTAAAATGCCCTCAAATGTTTTACCGAAGACAGAGGACAAAGAAATAGCTCTAAAATTTTTGGGTCCCTTTTTGTGAAATGAAATAACTTTTGATTGTTTTAATCTATTCGGAAAACTACAGTTTAAAATAGAATGCTTTATAAGGGACTTAAGAAATGCAGTTAAATGTAGTACTTATTTTTTTAACAAAATGCATATATATTACTATATATTATAAATTTGAATTCAAACGTGATAGTTTTTTTAGATATAAACGTACAGTACATTAATATTAACTTACTGAATAAAAATTTTCATATGTATAGTTTTGATATTACCCTCTAAGCAAACAATTTTACATTTTGTGCAACATTTCCTCCTTGAGAGAGAGAGACAGAGAAAAGAGAATTTTTATATATTATGCATTAATAATTTATGCTCTCACAAGAACTCTGGAAAAATAAAGATTTTCTTCGTTGAAAGAATCTTGAGGTACCCAAGAAAAGGACGACTAGCATATACAGGCTGCAGAGAAGAAGGAAGGAAGAGGGCGAGGGAAGACACTGTCAGGAACCTCTTATCGAAAATCAATACTTTATATACATTGAGTTTAAAAATTCTCACCGTTCCTTTCTTTTTTTTTTTTTTTTTTTCCTCCCCAATCTATTTTTTTTCTGATGCATACAGGGGACGTAATACCAAGTGACATAAGAATTTTTCTATCTCTGTCCAGAAATCTAACTCATGCAACAGGAAATATATAATACAAGTGAATACCCATCTTACCTTTCTCTAGGCTCTCTATCTGCTCGTTGGTGAAAGAGGTTCGGTTTCTTTGTAGCTTGCGTTTGAGTCGTAGTCTAGCTTGATCGTCGTCCGTGGCTCCTCCGTGCGTTGAGTCTCCGGCGTTGGAGTTGTCCCCCACGGAGTTGGTCTCGTCAGAAGGTGCCGTGTCCAGATCCGTCACTGCAATCACGAAATCAACACAGGGTTAGAGAAATATTTGTTGAGCGTGACGTAATGCATTGACCGATTCTCGTTAAATCACCGAAGTCAAGCTACGTCAAGCATGGTTAGTACTGGGATGGGTGGCCGTTTCAAGTAAATATAACGTTGCTCCCTCCCTGGGGTAAATTCGTCTCGCTCTCCACAGGCTTTGCATGGACATTATTTTGGTCCATTGATAAAAAAAAGTATAGAGGTGTCCGTCCCGACTGAGGTTTTCCACGGTTCCAGTTTCATCTCAACGAATTAAATGCTGAGACACGTAATAGGCCATGACCACCTTTTCCCCCTTCCATCCTCTCCCTCGATTATCCCTATTATAACCATTACCCTGCCTCGAGCTCCAAATTCATAGAGGTGCATCCTTGTTTAAAAAAAAAAATCTTGTTAAGTATTATTTTGTTTGTGTATACATAATATTATGTCTCATATTGATTATTGATACATGTTTTGACGTTTTTCTTTATGTGCAATCGAAAAGAAATAATATATTGTGAGTTATGATATAAAAATACAATAATTGATTTTTTTAAAAAGCATGCGTTACAATCCTCATTGCATTTAATTTGTTTTTAGTTTTGGATTTCCCAAAAAAAGCCCGGTATGTAGAGAAAGTAAAAAAACAAAAAAAAAACACTAAAAGTTGCATATCTTTCAGGAGACTAGAGTGCAGAACTGCATGCAGGCCTTTTTAAACATTAAACAGTGAAATAGTTGGGGCATACATGACCAAAATGTGTCAATTGCCCCAAAATACCAACCAATCAATCAATCAATCAAATAGTTATAGCTTATTTACTCTCGGTATTTGTTGATCAGAAAAAAATCTTTTTGCATGATACTATAATAATAAATTCATACAATTTAATAATGATTTACAAAAAACATGAAAATTAATAAATAATTGTTTCATGAATTAAGAATGAGATGATATAATATTATGTATATATATATATATATATATATATATATGTTATGTGTACAGGGAAAAGGAAAATCTAATTCCATTGAATATGAATATAAATTTACATTTAATGACAAAGTAAACTTTTGTTTTGTAAATTTTATTTTCAAAATTAAAGCCCTCCCCCAAAATTTTGGATTTCACAAGGGAAATATAGGCATTTCCTCCACTATTTTTTTTTTTTTTTTTAACATTGGCCTTATTGAGTCAGCCCCTATAACCATTTTTTTTTTTGGGATCCGCGCGTGTGTGACATATATAGGGCTATCATAAAGCTTCGTTGAAGTCTTATATTAATTAGCATACCTTAATTTGAGACCTTTGCAGCATTGTCATTTCATTAAAATGCAGTGAACACCATATTATAACCATAAGCTAAAAATTATGCTATATGTATAAGCTTCTTACCGCAATCTCTTTGTATTTTTACACATATATAAAAATAATTATATAAAAGTATTATACATACATTTTACTTTGTCAGCAATAATTCTTATATTTTCTCACAATCAGATCCTATATTTGAATATTATAAATATATACATAATAAATTATGTTATGTATAGTTTATATAAAATATATTATACGTTAAGTTTTCTTTCCTAAAACTTGCAAGAACGTAGTAGTGCGTTATCAGGTTTCCATTAGCGTCTCGGGACGTGGCTGCAGCAACGTGGTAAGGGTGAGATTTGGAAGGGGGGTGTAAGGAAGGTATAGGAAGGAGGAAAGGAGGGAAGAGATAAGAGCATTGCCTTCCTCCTCCTCCTATACACACAGTTTGTACGGTAGGAGAGGAGCAAGTGGAGACTCCATAGCGTGGTATAGCTTGTCCACTGAGGCAGAAAGTGGCGATAAGAAAACGTTACCAGCAAACCAGCAGCCCCCTCTGACACCCCCCCCTTCATCCAACATCATTTCTCCTATCTTCCTCTCCCTCACCTTATGGAAAATAATAACCAGATGATATTATTTTTATTATTATTATACGAACCTGTTTTCAAAATGGCTTCCTTTTATTATATTTTTCATTTATAAACATTATTTGCTTCACTATATTTTGTTATATTTCGGGGGGGAGGGGTAGTTCCCAACATACTTTTCATATGTTGAAAATAGGAATAATGTTGAATGATTCAAAATGTATAGAAAAGGAAGAAAATAAACTTAAAAAAATTGTGACAGCTGTATTTTTATATTGTTATTTTAAAATACATGAATTCTCTAATATATTATACATGTGAGATATACTATACACAGTCATGTATAGTATTTGTAGCTTTTTTAGGAAAACCGTTACGTTCATAAATGGTTTACTAAAAAATAATAATAAATAAATGGATTTAATTTTATAAAGTGAAAATTTAAAGCAGTGATGTTTTCTTCAAAAGAAAAAAAATGAGAAAAGGTATCCTATCTTATTATTAGGGAACGCACGTTTATTTAAATATTATAGCTGCCATGTCGTCATCAAACCTGAAATATTTTCAAGTGTTTGTAGTATATATTTTAAGATTTATATATTAAATGAACCGCAAATATTTTCAGTATTTTAGCTAAATTTTTCAGTTCTTTTTTTCGATTAAATTAACTCCAATAATTTCTCCTTATGTACTGTATACGACGTAATAACACTAATTTCTAAAACGTTAAAATATTTAAAGATTGCAATGTAAATACAATGGAATTAAAATGTATGTTACTTTACATTTATATAATAAACTTTTCCATGATTTTTAGAATAATTTATCAAACTCAAACGCTGTGCGCGTCCTAAAGGGGATTTCTTTGATTTCTGCAATAGAAAGAATTCCCCTTCCCATGTCTATTATTTCATAATGATGCCTTTTTTTTCTCGCATCGTTCATTTTTATAGAGCCCTTAAAAAAACTGGTCTCACGGGGATTTTTGGCAAATTTTTTTTTTTTTTTTTTCCTTTTTAGAGGAAGAAGTGTCGGCATCAGAAAACGATGTCTATGAAATGACTTTCAAGAAGGCCGTAAAACGAGCGGTGTAATTGACAGGCCAATAAATAAAATCAATTTTCTTTTATTCTTCTGCACTAAGTGCCTCGAAATATTAATATTATTAAAGATTTTTATATATATGCAAGCATTTATTTTTATGTATTATTTTCTTTGCTTTTTGATTTTTAAGTATTTTATTCTAAAAATATAATATACCCTTTATATAGTTTAAAAATTGCATCTTCAACTCATACTTATTACACGTCTAAACCTAATCGTATGACGTCTTTTTACCGCAAAAACATATATGTCTTATATTTCTTCCTCGCTTCTTACATTTTATGTTCAATAACAGACAATAAAGACGTAATATCGTTTTTTTTTCTCTAAAATGGTGCAAAATAGGAGGGAATTAGACGAGAAGAAAGCTTTAAAAAAAATAACGAATAAAGGATGAAAATTATTTCAACTCGGGGTATATATTTTATATTGGGAACACTTTGCAAGACCTGACTATAACATATTAACATTAAAGTAGAAAACATGTGTATATGGATATATATGTGTATTATTATTATGTGTGCTTATTAAAAAAGAAAAAAAAATAAACTGCCATGCAGCAATAGACAATGAATGATATGCATGGTTGACTTTTTTTTTAATTTATTTTATTATTTAAATTGTGTATAGAAATTTTATAAAATAATGATAAATAGAATGTGGAAAAAAAATATATCATACCACATTTTTTAATATGAATATAATATATTTTACAAACATGCAATGAACTTTTGTTTATTGTAGTACTTCTATATATAATAAAGCATTTTTTTCATTCTATTATTTATCAAGCAGAAAACGTTTAATTTTAAAATTGCATATAAAATAACCTTTATATTCAAAGTGGATTTTTATTATTAAGATGAAAAACGTTTGAAAAGTAAGTTAACAATTTAAACGTATGATATTAATAATAATAATGAAATAAATCGTTGTTAGTCAAGTGGGATATTGTTTCGAGTATCAGAGAGTCACATGGACTTATATATTCGGCCATGCAGGTGTCAGTGTAGTATACTTGATTCTGGATACACGCCGGTGACTGAAGCTTGGTTAAAAGCAATGGAGCCACGCAACTGGAAATTATTGCATTGCAACCCATACATTGTGTTTGCTCAAAACTCTTAGTTAATATTTTAAATGTTTTTTTGAATAAACTATAGGACAAAGTATATATATACTATATACACTTAAATTTATTTCATGTTTGTACAGTTCATTTAATTTGTAAAATTTTTAACATCTTTTTGTAAAATTTCAATGACGATTTTTTTATTTGAGAAACACTTTATTAAAAATTCTTATTTTTATAACGAATGTATTGATGATAATATATATGTAAACATTTACATGTATCTTACATCATCATGCATTTCAATATAGTAAGTGACTGGACCAAAGTCTTCTACTCGCACAATGGTTGTAGCAAACCATTGTTTATAATGTCTGTCGCATGAAGCCTCTTTCATTGTTAAACATGGGACGACGTAGTGCCTAATTTTGCCACCAGAGCAGAGAACGTAATGGCATTGTTGGCGCTAGGCAACGGTGTCAACTTCATAATTAACGGTAATTTTCCATAAGTTAGCATGTAAATCAACAACCGTCCCATGTTTTTCCTTTCACGCGACAAGGTGAAAACAGCCGACCACTCTACGCGTTCTGATTGGTCGGAAGTTTGGAGAGACCAAACTCGGTGCTAGGAACGGTGCTAAGCGCACAAATAATTGCTCTCGTCAATTATTTTAACCGCGAAATTCAAAAATTTTCAACAATTGCATTGAAATCAAGGATTTTGTATGTATGGATAGGTTATGGTACTGCCGTCGGGAAGACACAGTCGTGAGGAGGAAGAGGGTGGCGGTTACAACAGTAACCAATGGGATGTCTGCCATCTTACGTTGGGGAACTTCCATATAGTTTACAATGCATATGGTAGCGCTCGATCGCCATCTTACGTTGGAGATTTGCCTCAGTAGCTCTAATGCTATTGGTATAGAGATAACCTATCCATACATACAAAATCCTTGATTGAAATCGTGTGCTAAGGTAATCAGCTGTTCGAAAAAAACACGATCGGAAACATTTGAGCGAATGTTTCAACTGACTTTCTTAGCACCAAATCGGCGGTGCTAAGCGTACCGGCTGTTTTCACCTACAGACATTACACAACAATACCTAGTTTACCAACAACTAGCAGAAGACTTTGGACTGGACACTTTAGTGTATGGGATATCCTTTTTCATGTCACCCATTGAGTTGTTGTACTTTGTTTTTTTTTCTGTACTGATATTCAATAAACAACTATTATTATTATTAAATATAATTTTTAATAAAATGTGCCACATGCAGAAAAAAATCGCATTTTTTTTTTAAATGTTATACAATAATCCTATGTGTATTTTCTCTTTTAGTATCCATAACCCAATATAATACAAGGATTTAATATTTAAAATTACGAATTATACTAAAAAAAAAATCGCTTCTATTTAAGTACTGTAATTCATAAATTACTTTTAAAAAATCGTAAAAATGCAAATAATTTAAACTTGTTTCTTTTTACAGTTCAATAAGTACATATAGTTTTTATCAATTTTTATCCCCCAAATTAATAGCAAATTAAAGTAAAGCACGAATATTTTTATTTATAAATAATGTTTTTTAAAAACAATTTAGAAATTTAGGTGCATGCATATTACAGCAGATCGATTGTATATCATCTAATATAATATTATATTTTGTCGGGTGACATAAAACTGCTTACTGCTCGCACTTACTGTTAGTTCATACAAAATATAAGCCAACATATACATACAACAGCAGGCTGGGTATATATGAGGGTAACAATGCGTGCAAGCAAGAGCCGGTAGAAAGGGGAAAATGTAAGCATAAAAAGGACATTATTAACACTCTAATGATTCTTTTTCAATAAGAGAACGAGAGAGTACGAATCATAGACTTAAATTAAAATAAAGAGATGAGTTAAAAATGTATACTTAAATGAAGTAAGTAGTTAAGTAGTATATATATGCAGAATATTATTTTTTACCATGTAAAAATGTGCATTTTTTATTTTTTTTTTTTCAGTTTTTTATAATTATTTATAGTTAATAATGGATTTCAATTACTATATTTTATATATATATGTATATATATATTATACTGTTAGTATAACTATATAATGCAATCGTATTATTATCATATATATGTATATTCAATTCAATTCAATTCAATTCAATTCAATTCATTTATTCAATCAACTGGCTGTACAGGTACAACATGGATTACGTCATTCCTAATAATAACATAAAAATTACATAACATAAAAACACATCAAAGTAACAATAATTCATAAAACTATCAAGATATAAAATATACAATAGATACAATCAATTAAAAAAACACATTAGACAGTATATCTTCTGGCAACTTATTACAAAAGTACATTTTTACAGAATACATTTCCTTATTTATATCATGTGGCCTTACATAATAGAAACCATAAATGCAATTAGTTCAGTTTCTTGGGATATGTTATTATAATATATTATTTATAATATTGGAGGATACCTTATGTAATATTGTAATTATGTTTGTTTGTTTTTGTTTAATTCATTAAAATTATTATTGAATTCTCACATGCACATAAAATTGTAATGAACTATATAAAACTATACGTAATAAAATGCAAATAATATCCCAACAATATTGACATGTTTGAGGACGTCTTAATTATGAATTACATTAATGAACATACTAATAAAAATGTAATTTTAAAGATTCACACTTGAATGCATAAATTTCTTTTTTTGCATACTTCGAGTGTAATCACAATTTAAATTGCTCTTTTATAGGAGGATCTTCTTGTAAAAAATATGGTTAAAACTGAACATGCAATTTAAAAAAAAAGGGTCTTTAAATATTAATATGTCATTTATTTTATACAAATTAAAAACAAAATGACTGAGAGTTTGTAAGCAAGTTTAAAATTATAAAAGAAAAAAATTAAACGGTTGAATGATTTGTTCATCGAAGTTATAAAACATAAAGAACATTTTTTAATTTACAAAAAGGTTGCTTCTATTATATTTGGGCATGAAAATTTTACCGTCCAACCATGTGTAAATCACACCTTGACGCTTCACGTGAAGTATTGTAATATATATTATATACATAAATATTATATAGAAAATAATATATTATATTTATACGAGGAAATACATATTCTCTAATTAATTTTTTACCTCAGTGTTGAGAATAAAATAATTAAAGAGTGGAACTTGAGCACAGGTTCTCCAGCATAAATTACTATATATAACACAAGTATATACATGTAGTAATAATGGTTGTGGTATATGCCCCCTCCCTCATGTTGGTGGTTTAACGTCATTCTAGTTCTGTCTCTTATTTCCGTTTACTGTATAATGTATATTATAAAGTGGGGGGAGGATCGCAAATAAATTATTATTTTATATGTATATGAAAATTGTACCTTTTTTAATGATATAAAGATGTAAATATCAATGATATTTACATCTACAGTAGTATTACAAAAATATGGGCTTGTTCTGAAAAAAAATTGTGGTATAAGTAGTAATACCAACCTATGTGAAAAAAAAATATATATATATATTGAAGAAATGAATAGAGGGTACCAAATTGTGCTACTATGGTTTTATTTTTCAGATATTTTTTACAACCCGGGAACTAGTTTTATATGTATAGCATGTATATAAAGAAAACAAAAATTTGTGGCGTTTACAAGACATAATATTCTGAAGCAACAATGCTAGAATCTCGTTGTCTTATTAAATTAATTTACTGTTAAATTTCAATTACATTTTTTTAAAAAATCAATATTCACTGTATAATCATAAAGTTTTAAAAAATCAATATTTACTGTGTTATTTAATAATCGTATTTATAATTTGAGTAAGTTATTAAGATATGAAATGTTTTCATTTGTTTGTGAACTACAAAGATATCCGTCAAAGCCAGGCACAACCCTCGGCGGTCGAGCAAGTGAGAGCCACGAGCAAGACAACAATTGGAAATTCGAGCTGGGTATAAAGTTCAGCAGAGAGTACCCAGGTAAAGTCATGTATTATTCAATAAGCGGGGATTGTGGCGGCAGTTATCAGAGGGAGGCGCTGCTGAGTGACAGCTCAATTATTCTGCTGATACCAAAAAAAGGATAATACTTCAAATGAAAGTTTTTTTCTGTATTTTGTGTATTATATGATACAAAAAACTTTTATAAAGTGAAAAAGAGAGAAAAATTATATTTCATTTTTGTTACTATTAAAAAATATTGAGAATTTAAAACATGTATGTATAATATCTGTATAATATAATACACATGATATATAATATTATATATAAATTATTTTGTTTAACAAATAAAATTTAAATAATAATTGTACATTTATAAAGTTTTTTTTTATTATATCTCTCTATATAGTTTATAAAATAATATGATATAAAAGAGAATAACAATTCAATAAAATGAGGAAAATAATTTAAAAAAAAATAATGTATAATATTATATTACATCCATCTCTCGCATTTTAAACTAATCTGTCACTTGCAATATATAGTATTGTAACAAACACAGTTTAAACAATCAAAATGCTTGGTAACAATGTTAAAATGCCCTTTGGGCATTATATACATATACATGATAGAAGAATCATATACACAAAGCAAATTTCTCTCTCTCTCTCTCTCTCTCATGGCAGAAGCTCATCAAACAAACCAAAACCGCTCTGATATCGGTACAACTCACCACGTCACCCTTCCCACTACAAAATATACACTCGCTATAACTATACATACACAAAGTCTATACGCCACCCCCACTACCACTATTTGACTGTGGTGTTATATATATATTATATTATACGGTACTGACTGCATTGCATGCCTATAACTGGTTATTTCCGTGTTACAATATGTATATATATATATATATATATATATATATATATATATATATATATATATATATATATATATATATTTAACAATATTATATGAACGTGCAGATGTAAAATGTACACCATTCTCTCCTTTATCTTTAATAATAGAACAATAAATACATAATTATATTAGAAAATATAGCATACAGTATTTAAGTATAATAATAAATATTTAATATACATTTTAATATTATTTATTAATATAATATGATATAAGCTATTTATATATTATTATTAGATTATTATAGGGATTAAAAAGAAATGTATATATATATTATATTTGTAAAAAAGCTTTTTCTGCACCTGACAAAATGTGTAAAAAACTACAAAATGACAGTTACAGAGGAGATTAATAACAAGCCATAATGGTAAATAAATGAATTGTATTGTTGATACTTTGGATACTTTACGAAAAAAATTTAATGAGCAAGTGAGGCAAGTTTAAGAAAATATTAAATTTTTTTCAACATTTTTTTATATATATAAAGAATTTTCAATAACAAAAAATAAAATACTCTACTGGTTAATAATGGAACAAAGCTTTCAGTCATGTGTTTTTTTTTAATATTTTTGTAATATTTTCTGCCATTATTTGTATGCGTTTATAAAAAAATATAGGAATATAATTTAAATGTCAACGCTTCATTATTTGAATATGAAAGGTATAATGCAGTGATTTTACTGTCATCAAATTGAAGAAAGAGGCATGTTATTTTTTCAGCCAGAGTGGTATTACTGCACTTTTTTAAACTTGAACAACAATTAATGAGTATTATGATAATTGTTTAGCAGTTATTGTATTAACTCTTGAATTCTTGATTTATTGTTAATTATATATTTTATATGCACAAACTATAAGCAAATTCATATTTCATTTATGCTGCTATATATTATACCATGAACTACATATTATCAGTCAGTAATATGTGTAATAGTGTGTTGTTTTCTTATTAAAAGTAGTGTTTAATTAAATTTTAAAAATTTTTGGAAATTGCAATTTGTTTTGAAATTGTATGAAACAAAAATCACAATAATTATATTTAACATTTAAATATTAAAATACATCAATTAAATAATAGACACTTGGTGACTCTTAATCGAAAGTCGTGATTTTAGTCCCATTTACTGCTTAAGAGGCAGTTGCTAAAGAACACACTCCTGATTTCGGATTATGAACGATGGCATTACGATACATATATATATATTAAATAAATTGATAAATTAATTAATATAAATGAATGATTATCCTGACTGAGGTTTCCATGGTTCCTTTAGACACAAAGAGGCATATTTTGGGAACCATGAACACCTCAGCTTGATGGGTGGGACTTGCAAAATCCTATAATGAACAGGAATTTTTAATTGAAATCACCAGTGACCAGAATCCTTAAATATATATTTTTTTTTCTGAATCTCTAATTTGAAATAACGTAAATCAAGCTTCCTCACAACATTAATTTTAGCGATAATTGGAAAATACGAAGAAAAAATGTCAACATTTTCTTTGACATTATTTGCATGGTTTGAAAGCACCCCCACCCTCTCTTCGTCACTCAGGTGGGGGAGTGGCCGTCGCGCGATCAAACAGCCCTCCGCCCACCACTCTCCTCTCGCACGATTGGTCCGGGCGCGCCAAGCCAAACAGCAATCAAATAACTTTTTATACATAAAATACCTACATTATGAAACCCACGCCATGCATATTTTTTTTAATAATTTTATAATTTGCAACATTATTCTTTTTAAGTCAATTTTTTAACTCTGCAATGTAAGTAATTTAATGTCGATTTTTCAGTATTGTTTAAAAAACAAATAAAATTCTAAAATATTACACGCGTGATAGTGTTTTTTTTTTTTTTTTTTTTACCTACACTGAAGATTTGTTGCTCTTTTATTAATTGAATTCATTTTTTTTTAAACAAAAATAGTTTTTATGATTATTGATTTATTTTTTCACTATTTTGCTGCACGTGACAATTTAATGTTTCATAAATTTGTATAATTTAAAAGCTGACGGTATTTAAATTACGGCATTATTCATACCCAGGATATACAAAATAAATACATATCCTGATTCATACCACACTATACTTAAAAAAAAATCAATAATGGGTAACGATTCTGACATACGTTAGAATTTACAGAAATTATTCAAACATGGTCAAAACTGTTGGGGGGTCTTCAAGTAACAACAATCTCAAAACTAAGACACGCAGTCACAGATTCTAAACAATGAAAAATCAATATTTTTTCTGAGAGCTTCCGTTAACTTTTTTTTTGTTATATATTTTTAAAGGATTTAATTTATGGTTTTCATTATGATCTATTCCACCAGGATATGAATTTAAACAATTTTAACAATTGGCAATGTCCACTGATTGTTTAAAATAATAATTTATTAGCCAAAACCTCAACGTCCTCCGAATGTAATTTGCGCCTGGCAGACGGCAGGGCAACTTGTTTGACACGCGGGTCATGCGGGTTGCGTTTGCTTCATCCTGAAAATCGTTGATGTGTATCAATTCTATTGTACACTGTGTTTTTTAATACAATAAAAACCTTTTAAATTGAACTGAACATCTATAAACTATAGTCTTTAAACTATTTTTAATATACTTTTAACACATTTTATTTAAATTAATACATCCCATCATCAATAAAAAAAACGCATTTATAAATATTTACCTATCATATATAGAGAATAAAATAAATATTTGATTTGCGTCTATATACTTTATGAACGTTAATTTATTGAATGAGTTCTTGAAAGACGTGAGGAGTGTGTCGAGGAGCTTAGCTACCGGAAGTTAGTAAGAGGAGAGAGAGAGAAGTGTACAACAGTGGTGTCGGATTCCAGTTATGCATCACTAGAGACGTAATGATGCTAATGCGCGTTCTGGGATGCGCCCTCTGTCCCTAGGGCGTATTGATCTCTTTAAGAGGAAGGGGGTAGCATTGTCTTCGCACCCTTCTTCTCTCTCTTACTCGCACCCACCGTCGTGAGCAAGCAGAGAAGACTGTCTCCACGTTACAATAATGGGGATGAAAAACGGAAATTTGGCAACGTTGCTACTGGAAACATGACTACGTTGCATCTATAAAGCGGGGGTGGATTGGGGGGAGAGGAGGCGGGTTTGGGGAGTTAGTATGAGATGTTAGAGGAGGAGGAGGTAGATGGGGAGGAGGAGAAGGGGGTCTCTTCAGTGTGCAATGGAGGATAAGCAAATGAGATCTAGCTTCTCCATAGTTTGTCTCTCTCTTTGCCAGCGAACACACGAAGAAGCGCTCCTTCTCTTATATATACTCCGTGTCTCTTATATATACCACTGCAGATCAAGACAATAATAATATTATCTGATCCTCTTCTAACAAACTAACAACACCAAAATCCTATTCTGTAAACGTTTATCCGTTTTAGATATAACAAGAAAATTAAATAGCAAATTGTATTATGGTTTAAGCTTTAATAAAGCTTATATTATACTGTATACACTATATATTTATATATATTATTATACGATGATACTAAATATATTTTGTTTCTCTAAAATTTAATATAATATTAAATTTTATATAATTGTTATTAATTTAAATATTTTAAATAATGAAAAATATTATGTATTTTTTTTAAAATAATACTGGCCAGTAAAATATTTTTATTTTGAATGATTTCTATTAAATTATCAACTAAAAAATTATGCAATTTATTTTAAAATATAATAGATTTGATGGTAAATTTTATTAAATATTGCAGAAGAAAATGGCAAAAGTAAAAGTAACTAAAATATATAAAATTAATAATAATCTATATTTTGGCATCATAATTGCAATGAATGGTCATTTAACCGTTCCGTACCCCAAAATGAATTGTAATCAGGATTTTTCTAAATAAATAAATAAATAAATAAATAAATAAATAAATAAATAAATAAATAAATAAATAAATAAATAAATAAATAAATAAATAAATAAATAAATAAATAAATAAATAAATAAATAAATAAATAAATAAATAAATAAATAAATAAATAAATAAATAAATAAATAAATGTGTTTTAATACTTATACATATTATATAGATATAATCTTTCTATTATTAACGTGAAGTTGTGATCCAGAAGGGAGAACAATAAATAATAACGTGAAAATATTTTACAATATATTATATACAGTATACCACGTATAATATTTTTTTTTTTAAAGTTCAAATACCTATAATTATATGATAAACTTCCATCGTGTATTCCTATTAACAATTTTAACTTGTAGACAACATAAATTTTAGTGTTAGTTATATTTCATTAACCTGTATAATGCCACCACATATAATATATATATATATATATATATATATATATATCGTTGCAGATTTTTATGAGTCTTTTCGATTATAAAGATTATAAAAATGGGGTGGCCATGGCAGCAAGAAATCCATATAAGTATTTAGTTGTGACTGAGGTATTCATGGCAACCTCAGTCAGGATGGTTCGCAATATATTAAGAGGTCATTAATTAACTCCCAAATGCCTGAGTTTGTGTTATTGAAAATAAACCTTTGGATGAAATTCCGAAGTGCCTAGAATCGATTTCATAATCATCTGTGATGATAACTATAATCAAATTTTCAAACAACTGAATCAAGTAAACGGTTTGTGAAAATATTTTATTTAATAAAATGTCACATAATAATTGCAAATTATAATATCATATATTTATATAAATGAACATTTTAAGCAATTTACTGACAAATAATTTGCGGAACAATACAACAAAGTTTTACAACTTTCACTTTTATTATTTATTTATTTATTTATTTATTTATTTATTTATTTATTTATTTATTTATTTATTTATTTATTTATTTATTTATTTATTTATTTATTTATTTATTTATTTATTTATTTATTTATTTATTTATTTATTTATTTATTTATTTTCTGCAAATCTTTATGTATATTTTTTTAAAATACTATCTCCAATTGAATCTTATTATTATTAAAAAAATAATCTTTAGATACAAACACAATTCCACCCTATCTAGACTTCTCAAAACTGATATGGTTTGCTGGCGGGTGCCGTTCGGGCGTTTCGCGGGTTGTGACACCACGGGGTGCGCGTCATTGTGCTAACACCCGCTGGTGCAACCCCCTGACTCAACATCCATGGGAATGTTCGCCTTTATAACATGAATCATGAGATCGCACAACGGGGGGAAATCCCATAAACAGCAGGTATACCTTACTACACTTGTTGATAAACTCTGATATATATTATTAAAAAAAAAATAATAGAAATTACATAGATCTAAAGAAAACCACGCATTGAATTTTTATTCATTATTTTATTTATTTATTTTTTTTTTCTTGTATACTTTATTCTTTGATATACTAGAACACTCCTTTTTATTTTCTTTGTATTCTTGTTTTTTTGATCTTTTACGTAGATATTATTCACCATGAAAAAATGTTAGTGTATATATTTTTTTTCAGATGTTATAAGATTTTTTTTTTTCTCTTTTTAATATACGAAACAGATTTTTATCTCAGATAAAAAAAAATTGTTTCAGTATTGTCGTGACTGAATATCGGACGTGCAATCATATAGTTGCTGACATGCACCGTATCAATTATCAGACTTGTATGTGAAGTACATAGCAAGTATGTTATCTTTGCAATATATACCGTTGTTTGAGATCACTCAAGTGGACTCTATATCTACATTATTATACATAAAATAAGGGAAGCATGCCCCACTGCGTTTACCACGATGCAAAACTTTTCACGATTGTTTTATCTTACACACAAGATATTTGCATTAAATATCTAGTTTAGAAATAGTAATATTTAATTAAAATTGCACTTCTAGACAGTATAAATGTCACGATGCATGCAGCTATATCAGTTTATAGACGTTTTAACATATAGCTTATAATATATATGAAGGTGTTGATGAACTTTTCATATTTTATAATTAAAGGATTGTTTTATTATCAAAGTGCTTCTCTAAAATATGCAAATATGGACATAGTTACGTATATTATTTAATGTATATATTATATAAAATCTGATATAAAAAATAGGTTAATTTAAACTAAAAACTATAATCTACTAAAATTTGATGTTGATACAGGCTAACGATAATAAATAAAAAAAAAATGATAAAAAGATTTCTCGGACTTTTACCTTTGCCGGTGTGCGATGTAATCCTCAATGTTTGTAGTATGCTACTAAGTGTTCGTGCACGACACTATCACTTTTATACTATACTTCACGAAGTTTCGAGAGTTGAACTGCTCTCTTCCTCAGGTGGTATCTGAGACTAGCTTTGCATACAGGTTAATTAGTTTTATATTATATAATTATATATTTTGACTCTCGAAACGTCGTGAAGTGTAGTATAAAAGTGATAGTGTCGTGCACGAACACTTACTGTTAGTAGCATACTACAAACATTGAGGATTACATCGCACACCGGCAAAGGTAAAAGTCCGAGAAATCTCTTTATCAATATGAATAAATATATCCTTTGCTCGAAAAAGTTATTTACAAAAAAAATAAAAAAAAATGTTTACATTAATGCAGTAAATACTAAATAACAATATATTGCTCTTTTGTGTGATATGTAAACAATTAGATGTATACTTTTTTTCCGATCTAGTATAAACGCTCTGTAAATGTGTATAATTTAATTTGTCATGCATTAATATTTTCTATGATTTATGGTTATATTTTCTATATTAATTCTAGTAAATATATACTTATATAATACACGATGTATTCAACGGTAAACTTTGAACTGTAATCACATTACATGTATGGCAAATATCGCATTTATTTATGTATTTATGTTTAATAAATAATTATTAAAGTATATTTATTTCTATTTGACTAGTTTTATAATTGAGGTCATTAGGATCAAAACAGCACATATCCAAGGCAAGCTGGGATTGAATTTTTGAGCCTCATGCAGCTACATCAAAAATAAATTTTTCAGATCAGATCACTTTTGAATCTGAATTTGGAAAGTTAACTATATAGTTTGTCTTTCTGAATCCAGGTTTGAAAATGGTCTGAAAAATTTATTGTTGATGTAGCTGAGGCTCAAAAATTTAATACCAGTGTGGCTTGGGTACATTATTTTTTTAATCCCCATGCAGCACCTCTTACATAATTATGTCATCTCACAGGGCCTCGTAAGTGCTGGTTATACTGCATGAATATCTCTTTATATAAAAAACTTAAAAAAGTATTTCATTGTAAGAAACCTTAATAATTATGCTTATTACACTATATTATTATTTATACATATAACATTATGTAAAGAAGTCTATTTTAGTATTTTTCAGTTATAAATACTATTAAGTAAATCTCTTGTCATCTTATAGCATATATGTCACCTCGTGAGTACAGTTTGTTTTAAAAATTTTAATTTTTTTATAAACAATACCAAAAGTTTCATTTTTCTCTACTTTCTCTATAAAGAAGTGATCTTTGTTGCATATTATTTATTAAGGTTTAACCCACGAGTTGAGACACCTATCTTTTAGAATACCAGCACGGGACCAACATTAATTTGTGACAGGGTTGAAAATTGATCCGTTTATGTCCATTCTGTACTACTTGCACTGCCTAACAAGCAGCACAGGTCCCTTGTAAAAAAAAAAAGTCAGTTAGAGGCCGGCGTGGTTAAAAGGTCTGGGCCTACACTCACGCAACTGCCGCTTGTTGCTCGCGAACCGGTCTCGCACTCACCACGCCGGCGCTGATTCACCAGTCAACCGGGATTATGTGTCGACCGACTTGTATAACTCAAATATCAATAAGTTTATTTGAAAAAAATAGTAAAGTTTTATAAACAATTATAATGAAATATTTTATGAAATAAATATTTAAATATTACTTTTTTTGTTTACATTTTTTTTTCTTAAGATTTTATTATTACTATAATATAATTTCCCTTTATTAAGTATCTACAGATATACACTTCAACCACTTCAATCACTTCATGTCATGTTATGTTAAATTTGCAAATTTTTTAAACAATCAAAACTTTCCTGCATACAATATAATTTTTTATAAAGGTTGTTATTTACTTAAACAAAGAAAGAATGTGCTAATTATGATGTAAATTGTGTACATATAGTCTTAAAGATTCACACAATTCTTAAATATTAACTATAACGTTAACAAAAAGAGATATTTTATTTAAAACGTTATATACATTATATATATTATACAATAAAGCAGTTTAAGGATGATTTTTCTAATCTATTCGTAGATTAGAAAAAATAAAATTCCTAGGCTTACATATTGATGAGTGTTTAGATTGGTATTTCCATGTAGAAACAGTAATAAAAAAATTAAATTCTGCGAATTTTGTATTGTACTCTTTAAGGGATGTAGTATCATTTCAATCTTTGATGTCTGTGTATTATATGCTTATGTATATTTACACTTGTCATATGGGCTGATTTTCTTTGGTTCATATAATAAGATTTTTGCATAAACTTTTTACGCTGCAAAAGCGGGCATTAAGGACTATACGTTAAGAATTAAAAAGCGTGATTCATGTGTGACTCATTTCAAATAAAATAATATGCCTACATTACCTTGTATGTTGTATGTACATTGTACAGTGTGTTTTTTTAGAAGAAAGCATCCTGATTTGTATCCACAATTTAATTCAATCCACTCTTACAATACGAGAAACAATAGTCGTACTTTAGTGGATAAAAAAAAATCAGTGTTTGCGGAAAGAAATCCCCACCATCAATGCGCTAAAATTTACGATTTTCTTCGCTCGTGTGCAAAAAACATCAAGAGTGACTCTCTTTTTAAATCAAAGCTGAAATTAATATTAGTTAACAAGGAATTTTATTCTATTAAGGTGTTTTTTGCAAATAAATTGCCAGAAAATTGTTTAAAATTTTAAATTCATCTGTTTGTTTTATTGTTAATATTGTTGTTTGATTTTTCTCTTTGTCAGTGACTTTGTATTGTTTTTGATCAACATCCATGTTTATTATATATTGTTTTTGCATGTTTTTGCTATATGTTATATTCTCTGACGTGATCAATGTTGTCTTGTACAACCTATATGTTCAAATTAACAAATAAAAAAATAATAAAAAAAAATCTCAGTTGATTGAGATCTCTGAATCGGCCGCCTTGAATGCAACAAGACTTGCAGGGGACATCGAACTCACCATCAATAGGCATGCAGATTTTTAAGTGGCTCTAGAATCGAATGAAATATATTAATATATATATTACAATATATATATTAATATTTTTTTTTTTTTTTAATTTTTTTTTTTTTTTTAATATTAATATTAATATTAATATTAATATTAATATTAATATTAATATTAATATTAATATTAATATTAATATTAATTAATATTAATAATATTAATATAATATTAATATTAATATTTTTTAATTGAGAGTAAATATATTACTCTCAATTAAAAAAAAAATTGAGAGTAATATATTTCATTCGATTCCGTCTTAAAAAAAAATACCCTTTGACTCCAAAGTAACTGAGATTAATCGTTGATCAGTAAAATAAAATTATAAAAAAGTATATATTTTTTTTTTAGAGCATGCATCTTTTGAACCTATAATGTACACAAGCTATGCGGGATTATGATATCAATTGTTTTAATATAATTATTTAAAACAAAACAATATATATTTAACAAGTTTAACTTTATATAAAGTATAAATATATAATTTTACCAAGAGGGAACTTTTGATATATATAATATATATAAACCTCCATATTGTTATGTAGTAATTTGTACTTTGATCTTTCTGAGCAGAAAACAATATCTGCTGTTGGTTAACCATAAAAAAATTTTTTTTCTCAAGAATAAGTTTTTGATGAAAGAAAATACATATAATATATATATATATATATATATATATATATATATATATATATATATATATATATATATATATATATATATATATATTATATATATGCAAATATACAACATCATTAATTTAAAACTTTACGAAGACAGCTTATTTTTACACAACAAACAAAACTTCCTTTTCAGATTTTCTTATGGAATACTAATCTAAGCTATGATCATCATTGAATTATATATAGTGAGAACAAATTGGATACGTTAGACTGTATTTTGCCTGAAGTCTTGTTTATAATATATTATAGAATAGACCTTTACTGACTTGATCTGTTCTGTAAATTCTCTGGATTACATAGACACGTCGCTTCTGGCCCTGATGTAATATGACTAATACCTTCTATATATACTAATATGTAAGGTATATAGTTAGCTGCATAATAGTTTTGTTAAGGAAATTTGCTTTGTAAACGAAAGACTATCTTATAATATAATTGTAACCTTTTGACTATATTCAGCACCTGGTATATTATATAATATATATATAGTTTATAATATACTTGCATTTAAACTTCATATTGTATATGATGCAATGTTTCCTCTCAGAATGTTAAGCAAGTAGAGACCAATAAATTCATTAATTTTTTGTCTAAAAAATCTAAATCGGAAGAAATAAAAAAAAATTGCTAATGTGTATATACAAAAATATACTAAAAGTCATATTAATAATATAAATTTATATACATCAAAAATCAAAACGTATGATATTTTTGATTGAAAAAAAAAATGAATTAACTGCTTGATACAAGCACTAACGTTGCTATTAATACTAAGAAACAAATTAAGCAAAAAATGCTAATTATCTCCATCCATATAATATATAAAAATAATAACATTAAAAATATTATGTAACAAATTTAAGACATTGTTGTGTGGACTCTATTATGTATCAAGAAGTTTTATAATATGTATTATGTGGTTATCATAATTTGGTTAAATTAAGATTTTTAGTGTTTTTTGCCATCTGATTATTATATTACTATGAATACAATAAGTATCAACATTTATTCATAGTAATGTAATAATCAGATGGCGAAAAAGCACTGAAAATCTTATTAATTTAATTCAAGCCATCACGTAATTGTCAGAAGTAAGAAATATTATACAACATAATCTTGATTTGAATCATAATTTGTGTTATCAACAATTAACTTTAACATTATAATATTTATAATTAATGTTTATATGTGAACAGCTAGAACACTAAATTTTACAACTTTTATAGTTCAATTTTTTTATAATTTTTGATATTGTAATACTCAAAAATTTTGTTTTCTTTAAATCATTATAATTTAAATAAGTTGATAGAAATGATTAAAAATTTTTTTTAATTTTTTCCATGAAAAATATTTTGTCAATAATTTCATCTATATATATTATATTCTTTAAAAAAAATTGTTGTTAATTAAGATTAAATTTAAAGATATAATAAGGGTCTTGAAGAATTATTCTTTTTAATAACTTGTATCAACCAATAAGGTTATGTAAAATAACCTTGGTTGATCTATGTAAAAAAATTACCAATAACCCCCCCCCCCCCCCAAATATTATGCATGTTAAAATATTGATTTATAATCTTTAAAATTTAGCATTTAAAATTGATTTTAGACAGTTGAAATATAATATTAAAATAACCTATTTCATTTTTTCAATCGATTAGGAATAAATTTCAGTGATGTGAAATTCGCGCGAAGATTGGTCCGCGAATATGCGCATGCGAATATGCGCGAATATGCGCGCAAATGTGCGCATATGCGCGAAAGATACTTTCAAGATGGCGGCCGCGCGCAATTAAAATCACGTGAGCACCTCGGCAGCCTGAAAGGCCGATTGCTTTAATTCCATGATTAATTAACTCTAATTTAATCCAAACACTAATTAAGCAAGGGATTATACCAAGAAAAATAAGAAAAGACTCTCTGTAGCATTTACTGTAGTTTTAACCAGTTTTAAATTGCTATTTTTGTGGCGGGAAAGTCAATTTTCAATATGCGCGCATATGCGGCCGCAGATTGCCCGCGAATATGCGCGGACTAACATCACTGATAAATTTAACATTACATCAAAAATATAGAACGATATATATATTAATATATATATATATATATATATATATATATATATATATATATATATATATATATATATATATATATATATATTTATTTTTTTTTATTTTTTTTTTTTTTTTTATTTTTTTTTTAATTAAACCCTATTGGGTACTTCTATTTACTAATTAATTACATACTACTTGAAACCCCGAACCTTCCGAAACCCTAACTTGAGCGTTTCGCGGGCTCTTCTGGAACGGGGGCGGCCACGGCCTTGCAAATCCATCCCGGCATTTGCCTGCGGCTGAGGGAAACGTGGAAACCTCAGCCAGGATGGACGCTACAGCTTTTGTCAATGAACCGGAAGTGCAATGGTCCAAAGCCAGGGGAACCACATAGTGGAAAAGCGCAACGTTTTACCCCTGGGTGGGAAACGTGGTTTTTGTTGAAAATGGTCACCCATCCATCATATATATATGATAATATATATATATATATATTATCATTACATGTAATGATAATTAGTTATTGTTAATTTCAATTACTATTGAATTTTATTATATATTAAGTACATTTTATGTAATGTATGTGAATAATTGACATGGTATAACATGATGTAAAGCCATGATGCAATGATCGAATTAAAATTTGATTTGAAATCATAAAAAATTAAGTAACTTTGGTTTCATCAGTAGTTTTGAGATAAAATTTAATATTAAAGGTCAATATTTGGGTTTAATTTTACTTGGGTCTGATAGTATAATTCTATAATTATAATAGAACAACATAATTTCAGTCACCCATATTTATGGTACACGTATATTATATATATTATATATTGTAAACTAAAATACTTTTCGAATAACATGGTCATGATATCTTCATACTCCAATTTATAATATATTTAATATTTTTTAATAATTAATTTTCCAAATCAAGCCTGACTGACAATAGCGTGAGTCTTCTATATACACATTGTTGTGGCGTTCGACTGGGGGGCGTGGTTTTTCATACATATAAGAAGAGTATGCCATCCATATTGCTGGCTATCAAAAGAGATATTAAATTTGTGGAATTTCAGGCTTTTACGTGAAGTATAATATGCTGTGTTTGTGGCAGAGAGCGGTGGAATAAAGGCTGCAAGAGTCCATGGTGGATATAATATAGTTAGTTGCAGATATGAAATAAGATAAAGCAAAAGCTAGTTTTATTAAAATTATTATTACGCCCCTTTACAAAGTTTAAGGGTAGATTGCATCAACGGGTGGCTCACTATTACATGAAAGCTTATATACTTAAAATTCATTGTAAAATAACTAAATATTTTTTTACACAAAATAAGTTGGTAAAATATTTACTTTTAATAAATAAAATTGCACTGAGAATTTGAACAATTTTTTTCTTCAAATTATGCTATATTAAATACACAAACAAAATTTATTGATCTAAATTATATTTTAATCAAAATAATAATAATAATAATAATAATAATAATAATAATAATAATAATAATAATAATAATAATAATAATAATAATAATAATAATAATAATAATAATAATAATAATAATAATAAAGGGCTTTATTTATAAAAAAAAGGCGTAGTCAGGACTAGACAGTCCTATATATATCAACTAAACCCAAAACATCATAAAATACAATACATTACAATAACTGAGACATTAGATAAGATAATTATATAATAGTTATTGATGTTTTTATAATATACAGAAAAAATTGCTTCTAAATACATCACAATATATAAAAATTAATTCAAATCACAAGAATAAAAAATATGTCTTAACTAGAAATATTTTTTATTTCTTTTTTTTTCTTAACTAAAAATGTCTTAACTAGCAAAATAAAAACTGTAAATATAGGGGGAAAATTTACATGCATCGTATAATATCAATGCAAACCTCATGACAAACCTCTAAATAATTAAGCCCTGATAATATGTTAAATAACTGCTATGCATACCATTTTTTATTTCTTTTTTCAACTGCAAAAAAACACAAAATGAAAAAATAACTTTTTAATAACATAATGGGGGACATTCACAAAGCATTTTAACCCCAACTTTAGCCCCAAGTTGTATCCCTGGTACTAAACATGGTGCTAAACTAGGAGTTAGACATTATAGCCCCTGTTTTAGCACCATGTTTAGTACCAGGGATAAAACTTGGGGCTAATGTTGGGGTTAAAGTGCTTTGTGAATGCCCCCCAGTATTTATAATTTTCTAAAATATCAAAATAGAAAAAAAAAAACAAGATTTATGCGTAAGTATCAGCTATATTTCAACTTTACACTAATTTCTCCGATCCAATTTTTCTTGGACTATGTATTAGAATTTCAATAGTAGAACACTAGAACAGAGGCCGAAGCATCCCCGAACATTATTTACGACACCACATTAAATTAAATTCTGCAACCATCATTCAGAAATAACGTTCCGGGTTTCTCGAACTGTACATTTTCTTTACGTAACATTTCTATATGCTAATGTGAGGAATAGAGTCTCTCCGTGGGTGGTTCTCATTATGCTGGGGATATTCAGGACACTATCTTTGTTCTCTCTGTCACCACTTGGATATTCCGTGAACTCAGACAAACATAAAAATAAGCCATCTGTCTTTTTTTCATACTTTTTTCTTATTATATAATACTTTTCTTAATTTTGCTAATAGTTGGTGTTGACGCTTTAATTTTTTAATTTTAAAAAAATGTAAAATTTACAATTTTTTCGTCTACTTATACTATAAATAGATATTAATTATAATAATTATATACACTTTTTTTTATATGGGAGGTGTGAAACAGTGCGTTTGAATGGGTCTCATCAGATCACCGAAGTGAAACAACGCCAAGCGCGGTTGTTGGACAGGTGAATATTTTCAACAAAAATTACGTTTATCATTTCTCACATGAGAGTAACTCGTTGCTCTTTTCCACATTATGTGAACGGTTCCCCTGGCTTTGGAGTTAGTCCAACAAACTTTGGACCATTGCAATTTTTTTTTTAATAATTATTCCGATCCATTGACATCAGCAGTAGCATCCATCGACCTATTCAACCTGGTTGAGGTTTTTACATTTCCCTCCGTCACACGCAAAAATGTCGATATATTTTGCAAGGCCATGGTCGCCTCTGTTCCAGATGAGCCCACAAAACGCACAAGTTAGTTTCAAACTTAGTAAATAATTAGAAGTATCCAATTATTTTTTGATAAAAAAGCAAAACATATTTTTTTTTATTTTAATGTCACTATAGAAGTTAATGTAGTGTTTTTTCGCTTTTTCAGCTAATTTTAAAATGGGAAAAAATAAAGAAAATTTTAAATATAAAAGTTTTTATAATACTGTAAGAAAATTATTAATATAATAATACATAATTATCACAAAAAATTTGTGTTTTATACAAATACATATTGAACATATATTTTGCAGTTTGTGGTTTCCCTAATAAGTATATAACTATTAATGAAAAGAATACTTAAAATGCATCTCAATTATTTGTAATGTAATTTATTGTAAACGCTTTGTATAGATTATAAAATACAATGATTAAAATGTATGCATGGTTACTCGATTTCAGCATAATTTATGTAATTATATTAATCACTCATGTAGTTTATAATATAATATGTTTCGTATTATTGAAGTTTTATTTTCATGCTGTTAATTATACAAATCCGTGGATTCTTTATTTTTTATTATTGTTATTTATTTATTTATTTATTTATTTTTGGCATCTCCTATTTTTGTCCTGTAAAGACAGAGTCTAATTGACAGGTGCTAATATAGTTTGTACTGCGGCCATGGCCAACTTAATTTATCCATCTCAATATTCTCAATATTAGCCATGTTATATAGATGTGGGGGAACCATGGAAACCCCAAGTCAGGATGGTCGGTGTCAGGACACAAGTCAGGATGGTCGGTGTCAGGACACCTCCCGAATACATGAGACAGTACATGACTCGTCTCTATAACCAGACAGCGAAGGTCTCGATCTTTTTACCTATAGCTCTCCAAGTAGGATTCGAAAGCACGAGCTTCTGAATGTGAGTCAGACGCGCTACCATGACTGCTCCACCATGCTCGGTAATGACATGCATTGGAAATGTGTCCTACCTTTCTTGGACGAGACGTCGTGGTCTGCGAGGATGGTACACCCGCCGCTTCCGTTGTGACCAGGACTCGGACTCGGCTGAAGGGTAGAAAAAGGACTACTGGATGCCGCGGGATACCTGAAATATAGAAGTTACGGTATTTTAAGGTGTATATAATAATTGTAATATTTTATTTTAATTTCAGGATCTTCTTATTCATATTCTCGTGTATTTTCACTTTCCAATTTTGCAGGCCATCAAAAGAATTAAGGGTAAGATAACACGGATCAGCTTATCGACGCAGTCTCATTTGATTAACAAGTAAACCTTATATATAGCAAATATATAAAAGTTCTATTTTTTTTAAAAAAAGACAGCCTAAAAGCAACAGAACAAACAAGAATGTCAATTAGATTATTTTTAAATTATAATATTTTATTTTATAGTTTTCCCAAAAAACTCTTTTGGTCATCTCTCGTTGCGAAAAATTTTATTTTCCAATACAAAAAGTATACAATTAGGTACAAAATTAAAACGCTTATTAAGACAAAATGACTTTCGATTGTCAGCCCCTCCTCTGAATTATTTGTGGACTGCATGCAATCGCTTCATCTCACCAAGGGTTGGGTCTAGGCCAGCCTGCAGCCGCGGCCGCCGCAGCCTGTCCGTTGAGAAGCCTCAGTTTGTCGTACACGGTGTCAGCGGCCGCCGGGCTCTGCTGCTGCTGGTGCTGCTGTTGTTGTTCTTTTTGAGCCGCCAGGTTGCGGAGCACGCGGTTAATAGACGACACCTGCAAGATCAAAACTTTGTAGAACCGCAAAACATGCAAGACGTGCATTTATATGAAAAACGGTGAAAAAATTAAAATTAATGTAATGATCATAAGTGTTTGAACATTGAAACATTGCTTAAATGAAAGGAGTGGGTGATTAGGTGTACTTAAAAATTGTATGCCATCTATAAAAATATAAACTGATGTATATTCATAAACTCTGATGTCCAGTGTACTGTACACCCAACCTGTCCAAATGCATTAATAAATAAATAAAATAATAAAAAAAAATACTACGAGCGCTGGGTAAGATTTACGAATAGACTTCAAAACTTAAATATAAAGAGGAAAACATACCCCAAAGCACTTTCAGCTACTTTCAGTGCATGGCAATAAAATATTAACTTGACTTTAGGTCTGTTCGTAAATCCATAATCGATTCATGGTCATCTGTTTATCCAGCTAACGCATAAGGGAAATGTTAATAGAATTGATTATCATCTGATTGTGTGTTTACGAACAGGCCTTGATGTTGCAACATTTCTTGATGAAAATACCTTGCCTATAAAGTACATGCATATTATTTAGTGAAATTTTTGTTGCAAAAATGACATTTCTTTTAACTCTTTTAAGTATAATGGGGAGTGTAATCAAGCTGCAAGTGCCATGTCTAAATGTATATAATATTAATTATAATTATACATACAATACATCGAGGTATTAGAAATTAGAATTATAAATTCTTTTGGAAGCATTTTTGCTTTCCAATAATTGCAAATGAATTTTAATTAATATTATTTTGCTATTAGAGCGCTCATTGAATAAAACGAAAATCCAAAATTTTACATTACACGAGGTCAACTTTTATGTGTATTGTTCAAAGTTTAAAGCAAAGTCTTCTGCTCGTTGTTAGTAAACAATGTATTGTTGCGTATAATTGTCTGTCGCGTGAAAGGAAAAACATGGGACAGTTGTTGCTTTACATGTTAACTTATGGAAAATGACCATTAATTATGAAGTTGAAACGGTTGCCTAGCGCCAACAATGCCATTACGTTCTCTGCTCTGGTGGCAAAATTAGGCATTACGTCGTCCCATGTTTACCAATGAAAAAGGCTTCATGCGACAGACATTATAAACAATGGTTTGTTACAACCATTGCGAGTAGAAGACTTTGGTTTAAAGTATAATAAGGCTGCGCATGTATTATAAAGAAGGAAATATATTTTTCAAAGTATAATATAATTATTCATTGCGTAATATTTTACAATATGTTGTGGCTTTCATTACCATACATATATAATCTGAAGAAATTGTATACTGCAGTACATCTGGTTTCATTATAATGTATAATATTTTAAAATATTTATACATTTTTCTTAACAATGAAGCTATAAGCTATAAAATAAGATATTTTCAATTCAAAAATTTCAAGGTTTTAAGTTTTTATTTAGAGCTTATGTCCAAGACTCTCTCTCTCTCTCTCTCTCTCTCTCTTTCTCTTTTCATAATATATTATGATGATGTTGATGAATAGATATTATATTATAGAAAAATTTAAGTCCCATGTTACCTTATACAATCATATATATGTTATACAAGAATAGATGTAAAGTATAATAATAAGAAATATGTGCATCAATAGAAAAAGCATGCAGGCATTCTTTGCACATGCTCATATTATATACATGAGCAGCACCACGCTTTACTTTTTCTTGAACTTATACATGCAGTATATACCACTTGAGAGAGCTATATAGTGGGTTGCTCGAATACAAACACATAAGGGGTCGTGATGTTCACAATAAACTGCCTGTAATGTCCCCGCGGGGAATACCTATTGACACTCCATTCATAAGCCTATATATTCTCCCCATGATACCTGCTATTATAATTTTTTATATATTATATATATATATATATATTTATATATATATATATTTATTTTTTTATTTAAGATTTTATATTGTATAAGAGGACTTTAAAAAAAATGTATGAAAATTATATTTGACAGAAGGCATTAGAAAATAATAATTAGCTTACATTATATCATTCAATATTTATATAATAGTTCAATTTATATCATTTTCAATTATAATCGAGATTTTTATTTATTTTTTTAATTGACCCCTGGATATTATTTGTCAATTTTAACAGTGAATTATATTATGATGATGATTATTATTATTATTCCCATTAGAGATCTCTCTCCCTTCTCTTTTTATTGTCTGGTAAACTCTTCCAATTAGAATTCCTGATCTTCATTGTCATTAAAACGATGACTTATTATCGCACTTCTCGACCCACAGGCACTCTCACTTTACATGTAATAAATGCTCTTCACAGTTTATTTTTACTCCCTCGACAAATACCATTGAGATCGGTCGCGTAGCAACCGAATTGTTATGTGCATTGTTGATTATATAGAATTGTATGGAAGTTTTATTTGATATCAACTCTATATTATTTGAAGTATTATATATAAAGTTTAGTCAATTAAATTTATTTTTAATGATTTATAAAACGTTTATTATAGAATTTTAATTAAATTTTAGTAATTTTCTTATTTTAAAAATATGTATATACCACGGGATAGTATAAATTTTATCTCTGCCTGCTTTGTTAGTGATTCATCTCCATAAGAAAAAAATATTGCATATTGGTGAAAGACTTATAATTATATTATATTACATAACTTATTATTTAGATTTTTTAGTGTATTTCAAGTTTTCATATACGTTAGAGTTTTCCATTTCTTTTTTGGCCAAAAAAACAAAATATTATGGTGCAGTATAGCATACTGGCAGAAACAGAGAGTGGAAGAGTTTGTGTGTGAGTGAGTGAGAGAGTTAAAGATAGTGGGAGAGAAAGAGAGAGAGAGAGACGCACGGTCGGACGAGGGGGCGACTTCACGCGGACTGCTGCCGCCCGATACATAATGCAGTAGCAGCCGGACCGCCGCGCGAACGTCTTCTTGGGGTTGGGGGACTGAATTACGCAGGGTGGTTGTGATGGAGCAGTGACGTTGCTACCCTCACCCCGGTGACTCTCGCCACGACCCTTGTGAGTATAGTCTTTGCCATGCCACCCTCCAAGCCGTCAGCTGCACCTTCAATCGGTCTTTTCTCTTGCAAACTGATGGCACTGATGTCCATGCGATGATGCAATTCGAATCAATATTATGGGTCAACATTACATTTAAAATAATCATTCACAGTAATCACACCTTTTGTAATGATACCGTTTGACGCAACAAAAGTTGTAATTTGTACACGGACAAAAAATTTAGCCAACGGTTAGTAAGATTTTACTAACAAAAGGCGGGTCGAATCTCACTAAGACAGTAGCTGTGTAAAAATTTAATATTTGAGTTTGCTAAATTTTGTATACTGAAAAGTAGCTAAAATTTACTAACTTTTGCAGTAAAATATTACACTAATGATGATGAAGAAGTTAAAAATGTGTTGCGTAGTAAAATTTTACGGCATGTTGGTAAAATAGAAGGTCAGTAACTTGGTAAAATTTAACTGGCAGTGCTAGTAAAATTGTTCTTCCTTTTACTGCAGGATTTTACTAACTAAATGTTGGTAATTTTTTGCATACCTTATAGGCTTTTAAATTTTACATACTTTTGATTGTTACTAAATATCTACCGCCTATATGCAAAGATGAGGTCAAACTTTAAGTCCGGATTAACTGTGTTGATTTCGATTGATGCAACAATAAAAATCAACAAAGTAATCCGGACTTAAAGTTTGACCTCATCTTTGCAAATCAGTGTTAGAAATTTAGTAACAAATAAGTATGTAAAATTTAAAACCGAATCTTTGCGCAAAAAAATTATTTTCACTTAAAAGAGCTAAATATGTTAAAAATAATGTTTTTTTATTACTACTACTTATTGTCATGTATTGATCACATGATCACACACATAATTCACAAGAAATTTGTATTAAAAATAAGTATTTGATATCATACTTTAAAATAATCATCGAGTGCTAATAAGTTAATTAAAATTACAAATTATTAAGGACGGGAACACTTTTTTATAATTACAAAAAAAAAAAAAAAATGAGAAATTAAGTTAATGCATTTATTGGATGATGAATACTCAGATTTACAAAAAAATGAAGTTTGAATTAAAATCACTTTAAAATGTTAAATAATAAAATTATATGTAATCGATATAAGTCTTTTGAAACAAAACGATGACTGTCGTATCTCCAGTATAGTACCCACAGTGTAGAGAGGAATGTCCCCGCGAGGGTACCGTACGAGGGTCAGTCGTGGGTCGTGGATGCCGTGTGGGTCAATCAGTGGACGAGGGTCGGTTACTGATGTGCGTGGACGCCGACGACGCCGTGGATAGTTCGTTGTAAGGTGATAGTGCGATCTAGGTCTGCGGTTCGCAACAAAAAATACTCATCCCTCATCGCGATGTCAAACCAAACTGCGCATCGTTGTCCTGCACACATGATAATAATTAGACTCGGTACAATTAATGCAATGAACGTTACATTATCCAACAATAATTTTGATATGGTACACTGTACTTTTGTATTTCAATTTTGTAGTCCTTTCGTACTATGACGTGCGTTTACAAGTTACAATTACGTTCACATGACGCTGTTTAATACGGATCCGTACACAACGGATATTGTGTGATATAGTGCATGTTATTCTTATGGAGGTCGTCAACGGATATTTATTAAACACCGTCATGTGAACGTAGTAGTTAATTTTGCAATATCTAAACTTGCAATACATATCTCCTGTGACAAATTAAAGTAAGTAAACAGAAATAACAAAGAAATTCTACAAAAATTGTAATGATCGACTGTATGTATATACATTGCATACTTCTAAAACACAAGAAAAATCAACAAAATATCATATTTGCTTACCTTATAATATAATCAGCCTGATGATCATAGTCATTTCTCGATAATTTGCTTATTCCTGGGGTACTTGGAGCACTTTTAATTAGATATATTTCAGCACAGAAAGTTTTTGCAACCAGTTTGCTCAAATCACAGAAGCCGAATGAAGAAGGCCAACGGTTTTTTTGAAAACAGGATGTTGTAGTTTGCAAAATTTTACCACGTAAGGTAAGATTTTACAATTCAGTTATGTTCTTTTTACAACGTTTGACGTGCTAGCGCCAACGTGCTGTGAACGTTGTAAACATCAGCTACTTATAATAGTAAATTTTTACCAACATTCTCGAGTAACAATTTAATACATTATAACATGCCAGCATCAACTTGCGAGCATTGTAGATTTTAGCTACTACGTGGTAAACTTTTACTAACATTTGATAGTAACATTTTATGACGTTATAATATGCTAGCGCTAACTTGCAAACATTGTAAATATAACTTACAAAATGGTAAACTTTTACCAAGTATTTTTTACAATGCTGAGATTGTAAATTTTGCAAAGCCCGTAGTAAAAATTTACAAGATTTGCTGTACAATTCAACAAAAAGATAGTAAGTGTATTTCTTACCAAGTTTGCCTAGTAAAATTTTTTGTCCGTGTACATAATTTTACATGAAAACAACAGGAAACTGTTTAAAAATACCAAAGAAAAGTTATGTGCTTTTTGAATATATACGCGACTTTTTTTTAAATATATTTTTTCTCTTGTAAACATTTTTTTAAATAATAAAAATTTTAATTTTAAAAACATTATTTTTGCACATCCGTTGATTATATCTGAATCATCACATTTAATTTTTAATACTATTTTATTGTTTTTTTCTCTTTTGTATTTTTATTTCAATTATTAAAATTGTTATATTGTTTTTTTTATTTTTAAATTTTATATATATAATTGTATTTTAATAATTGGATTAATTGGGTGTATCTCACAGTCAGTTCCGACCGATAGAGCGTTTCTTTATAAGGGCTTTGGTTGGGCTGTATCTGTATCCAGTTTAATAATATAAGAACTTAAAAAAATATAATATAATGGAATTAATTAAAATTTGGTATATAATATATTATATTTTAATAGTACTGATCATTTCAACGAATTTAAATATGAGCTTATTGTACAGTCATCTCCCCACATGCAGAAAAGATTCCTTGTCAATGAATGGCAATATAGATGCTTCAAGTCAGCTGATTTTCCAGTGTTCCCACCGTCTTATCTACATCTATTTAAAAACACAACAAACAAAATTGATGTTTTGTCAATAAAGCAATTTTTTAGTGGAAAACAAAGTTCTTGACTCAAAATCATCAGAAGACCCTTAAATATAAGGGGGTAAGAAAGATTTTCAAATTAATAGCTTCAATAATTATTAATTACTGATAAAAATAACTGATATACATGAGGGCTTATGGAGAAGAACTTGAAGCAAAACAAAACATCAACACTATTGCCATCTATTGGTGAGAGAAATTTAAGAAGTTTGCGAAATATGAATAACACTTTCAAAGTATTATATATTTTTTTATATAAAATAAGTTTGCAAATAATTTTTGTATATGCATGCATGTGTTACCACCGTGACTCATGGCAAGTTGGAAGGGTAGTGGAGTAGAAATGCGCATGCAGCAGTGAGTACGGTCGCTTGCTGCTACATCAGGAGCAAGGAGGGATGCAAGTGAGAGAGGAGGAGGGAGAGATCCCCCGCGCCAGCCGTGAGCTCGCTCGCTCGGCTGCCTCGTTCCCTCCCCGCACCCCTGTTGATTGAAGCGGTGTGATTCGCTGAGGCGTAAGAGATCAAGTTTAAAATGCCCTCCCCCTTCTTCTTCTTCTTCTTCTTATAACCCTGGCAGACTTTTCCTTGCTCTCTATTCTCACGCACGCGTATTGTACTTTACATCTGAACTTGGCACATATAACTTTTAAAACAAAAATATAAAAAAAAAAATAATAATTTAAAGTTTTTTTTAAAAAAAAGCTATAATTCATAGTAATTATCTTAAAGATGTTTTTTTTTCTTGTACAGTTAAATATCAATATTAAATTTCATTAAAAGGTGTCAGTGATTAATTATATTTAAATTCCTATTACATTTATGGGGAGTGGATGTTTTTTGTTCTTATTGGCAGCACGGTGATGAATGTCGTAGTGCTTTGAAGAGACAAAGACGAATTACAAACGCGAGAAACTGACATTTATTATTTTTGGGACAATTTTTGACGTGACATTTTTTTTTAACTTATTCCATAATTTGTGAATGTAGAGACTTGCTAAATCAGCGTTTCATCATTTTTTTAATTAGGTTAATGTATATATTATAATAGGCACTATTCACGAAGTTTATCCAAGTTTCACATTAACCACTTTTAATGTTAATTTGAATTAAGATGGCACTAACCGCGATTATATAGTGAGAACGCTGGATAACAGTAACTTATCTGGATAATTCTTTCGTGGATCAAATCAAATCGTCACTTAAATTCAATTATTTTAAACGTGGTTTGTGAGAAACCTGAGTAACTTCCTTCGTAAATCGCATATATTCTGATGTAGGAATTATACTTATTATTATTTTGTTTAATTATTAAAAGATATGCAGTTTAATAAACAGAAAAACTCATCAAATATATTATAATATTATTAGGGAAAAGTTTACATTTTTTATATTATTCTTATAATATTAATTGCAAACTTTGTATATAAATTTTATTATATTATTATACATTCAATAAGTATAAAATACAGTTACATTTTAAATTTTCTTTTCAGCACACGCACATGCATGGTGGTTATATGGATTGTAATTTTTATATGCGAAAACAATTACAAGAAACAATGAGATTTCTATATTTATCAACTTTATTTCATCTGAACTCTCTTTTATTATATATCTCTCTTGAAAACTCAACCAACACAAAATAATACAAAGAAGAAGTATACATAAGGCTAATGTTTTATAAGTAAGTATGAAAAGTTCTTGTAGAATGAAAAGTTCTGTAATATCCTGTTCTCAGTCCAATCTCGGGCTATATTCTTCCACTTCTTCTCTCGCTCTCTACTCCTTCAAAAAGTCAAATTTTCTCTTTTTTTTTAAACTTTTTTTTTCTGTTTCTAAGAACCCTGGAAGAAAACTCGCTTGCTTGCTCTTGCTGTATATAACATGGCCAACGACCAACCCTCCCTGCCTCCTCCTCCTCCTCATCTCTCTCTCTCTCTCTCTCTCTCTCTCTCTCTCTCTCTCTCTCTCTCTCTCTCTCTCTCTCTCTCTCTCTCTCTCTCTCTCTCTCTCTCTCTCTCTCTCCTGTCCTCTTCGAGCAATAAAGACTTGCAAGTAAAAAAAAATATATATAAAAAGAAAAGGGAATGAAAATTCTCCCCCCCCCCTCCCGTCTTCTCCCCTGTACCTCCCCCCAGACTCCAGTATAGCATCAACTCTCGTTTATTGGATGCATGCAAATTTCCATAGCAACGCTGATGCTATATAAGATGTTGCAAAAGAGAAAAAAAAAAAAAAAAAGAAAATAGAAAAAGAAAACACAGTAACATACATGATGTTTTTTTTTTCTTCTGAATATCAAAAGAGGTAAAAAAAATTGTATATACTCACACTAGGAATGTTATCATTTGTGCAGACTCCTTCTTGCAAAAGTCGGTCCCGGATTTCCCACGCAAATATTGAGGGACATTCACGTTTATATTGGGCTATTTTAGCAACTACCTCAGCAGTTGCAACTCGAGGTTTCGATCCACCAATTGCACGTGGTCTTATTGAACCCGTCTCATAATATCTGAAAAAAATAAACAATTTTATCAATGCATAAAAATTTAATGAAATGAAAAAAATACTACTTTTAAAAACAAAATTAAAATATCGAAAAAAAAAATTAATAATAAACGAAACTTTTTACATTTTCAAGACATTTGACTTTTGAGTGTAGAATATTTACAAACAATTTTGAAAATAGAAGTTGGAGGTTGTTTTAAAGTGATGGAAGAACAATACTGAATATACTGATAACCAATTTCTTCATGATTTTATTTAAAAATCTAATTATATTTTGTTAGTATATATGTGCGTATTATGTTAGTGTTATAATACACAAGCCATCGTGTAATAAAAGAATATTTTAAGTTGAAAAAATGAAAGTGTATAAATATTCTTTTTTTTTTATTACAATATTGTAATATTATCATATGTATATTTTATATAAATTGGTTGATAAAATTATTTTATTGATATTAGAAAAAAAAAGTCAGAATTTAATTTAATCTTGAAAAAAGCCAAACTTTTCTTTCTTTTCCTTGAAAGTTCTAAAATAAAATTATTATTTTCACAAATAATAATTATATGCTAAGAGGACATTAGTATTCAAGCTTTAACTTGGAATTACTTTCACTGAATGGCATTTTTTTTTCTTATTCTATCTCACAGTTTTGGTCATTGACGTAAAATATTCTGTTCGAGTAACAAGACAAAAAAAAAGTGGGCACGGAGCTCTGGCAACTTCCGGTCGTATCCGAACAGCACTTTCCCTGCTATGGAACTTCTCATCATAAAGCGTAAGGGTCGGGGGGAGGGGGGGGAAGGGTGGAGTCTGCGACACTGTGATGGCACTATATGCCATAATGTTGCAGTAAAAATTGTGAGACTAAAAAATTTCTCATTAAATTTAACTGTAATACCACAAAGCCAAAAAAATAAATTTCCACAGTTTGATAAAATTTGGGGAAAATTTAATAAAAAAACTGAAATAAAAACAAACATTTTCTAATATTTTGCTGCAAATATACGATTGCATGGGAATGTTAATGTTTTGATTTGTATACATCTTATCCTGCATGTAGATTTTTAAATATTTTTTCCTTATTTCAAAAGAATGAAAATGAAAATAATTTCAAAACTATTTTATAATACTATTTTATTAAATTCTTTATGTTTGTGCGTTATAAATTTATATATTAATTTGCTTGTATACAAGGCACAAGGAAATATAAGAAATTTAAGTATTTTTTTTTTTTAATAACGATCAATTGAAAATTAGTAATTTTATTCTATAATAATTATTTATTAAAAATATGTATTTTATTCTTACCTGCCTAAAATTTTGGAAACACAGCCATTGGAAACCTGCAGAATGCGGGAAATATCACAGGGCCGGGCCCCCGAATGGGCCAGTTCAACAATTTTCTGTCGCGTAGAATCCGGCAGGGGTCGGCCGCCGACGAACACCCCCCCTAGCTGGTTCACACCGCTGTGACCTGATGACATGGTGCATGGGCAGCACAGCAAAAACCACAGTTAGACAGGGTGGGACATGCTGGGGCGTGCAAGGGCAGATAGGCAGGGTGTGCATGTTCACCATGCAGCAGCAAACCAGGCGAGGAGCAGCAAAGGAATATTAAATATTAAGGATAAAATAAAAAATAAATATAATAGGATTATAATTATAGAAGAAATTAATTAAAATTAATTTATTTTTTCTTTAATTAAATTAAAACTGTAGTTCTTCCGTGACTTTTAGGATCAGAGCGGTGTGAAAATCACGCTATGAATTGATTTCGTCAACTTTAGACCCCTTTTAGGATGGAGTGGTGCTTGAGGCGAATGGTTCCTTAAAATATTTAAAAATTCACCTCTACCGAGTCACAATCAAAAAACGTATAATATATATACAATTATTTTCGATGTATTATTATATTATATTTATAATAAAGTATAGTAAACGATAAAAAAATTTAAATTGATTTCTTTTTATCATTTAAAATGCCTTAATTATTATGAAAAGCTACCTTCAAAGTCCATTTTGAGAAAGCAGAGAACTTGATTGTGACTGGTGGAGGGAGAGGGTGCCCACTCGCCCAGGCGTCACTCTTGGTGTGTCCTCGTCACGGATGATCCTCGTGCTGCAGCTGACGATGATGATGATGCAGAAGGACCCTCGAGGTCTTGATGACTGCAGCTAAGTGGCCCAAACTTGAACCACGTTTTTACTCTCTTAATTTATGAAAACAAGAAAATTAAATTCTTCATATAAGCTGTTGAATATTATAATAATTATAATATATTATTATAATTGTTATACGTGCATGAATTTTTATATTACATTTTTTTTTCAAAATAAGCATAAAAAAATATTTATTACATTTTTGTAAATATTAGTTAGACATAAATTGAAAAATAATAGAGATGTGATTTTTTTAATGAATTAATTAAATTACTTATTATTATATTATTTACTATAATAAGTTATTACACCTTTCTGTCCTGTATACATTATTTTCTCCTTCAATATTTGTTCTAGCTGTAGGAGAAGTATGTTTATTAATATTCAGTCATGCAAACAAAATCTATGAATAATTTGTCTTAAAGAGACATATTAAATAAAAAAATATAAATAACTCGCTTTTTCAATACAAAAACATTTATAGACTTCTCCTATTTTAATAAATTTATAAACATTTATTCGTAATACCTTTTTTATGATTTATTTCAGTGAAAGCATAACTTTTATTATAAATATGCAGATGGACTATTATATTCATGATAATATTATTGCATAATAATTAAGTTCAGTAACAGAAAAACAGAAAAAAATGAAAAGAAAGACAAAAAAAAAAACATTTTTCTTTCCAAATATGTGCACACTAAAAAACTTCAAATTGTCAGCGCGTAATCTTATTTTAAGTTTGACTCCAATGGTTTGTACGATTATAAGATGTTAACCTCTGATTGAAGAGATATAGTAGGTCAGAGCCTTGAGCCTTGGTGTCAAGTGGGGTGAGGGGGAGTATATATAGAGAAATGGGTGGCTTCTGCTTTAACAGGCGACCTACGCACGCGGGAGCAAAATTTTTTTTCATGCTTCACGTATCCTTTACAATCGCAAACTCAGGAAACTCTCTTAAGAATAAGAGGGTGAAAAAAAAAGAAGAGAAAAAAGAGCTACCATGTATATATCTTTTCTCTCTTTTTACTTTTTCCCCTTTGTAACGATGCCGCCGTCGTTCACTTTTGTGTATATAGCTTTTGCCGGCTATTTTTAATGTAATCATACCTGTACCGTATTATATATATATATATATATATATATATATATATATATATATATATATATATATATATATATATATATTCATGAAATTTAATCAAGTGTAAAATGTTGCAGAAAATTTCTTTATATACATTTTTTCTCCAATACTTGTAAACACTTTTGTGCATCATATATCATGAAAAACAACGAGTATAATAACAAAAACTTTAGATATTATACTTTTTACCAATAAACTTATAAATCTTATAATATATTTTAATTTTACGAAGTTAAAATATTTAAAAATTAAGAAATAATTTAAGAGAGAGAGAGAGAGAGAGAGAGAGAGAGAGAGAGAGAGAGAGAGAGAGAGAGATTTGTAAGGTAAATCTAGGAGAATTTATTGAAGTGTTAGTGTTGATAAGGAGCTGAATACTGATATATATATCACTTACTTTTACTTGTTTTGCCAACAAGAAGCAATGCATATTATATTATATGTTATAGAATACACACTCGTCGCCTCGTAAAGTTTCCCTTTTGCGGCCTCGTAATCACCATGCCCCGTAAGAATAGCACAGGGCATGGTGTTCGATCAACAAATCTTCAAGAGGGAAAGGTTCCAAGGTGACGAGTGTACATGCATTGTATTATATATATGATAAGTTACAACATAAAAATAATATTTTTTTGTTTACCAGGGAATGCATGAATTTTATAATATCACCTATAAGTATGTATATAAAAATTTAATTAATTTACTAAATTACTTAAGAAAACACTTTATTTTCATCCTTAGAAATATTTTATGTATGTATAAAATTGAAAATAAAAATGAGACGCTTTATATATTTAAAATATTCAGTATCGATTTCTTTCACATCAAGTGTTACATTAATGGCATCGATTTGAGCGTTCAATGGGGCTCGACTCCATATATTCTCGTGATGTCCGGTCTTGTCTCGCTCTACAATTGCAACAATGCACACATGCCGCTCGCACTGATGCCCCAGTTTCCGCAAACATTATATGATAATGATATACACTCCCACTATAATCTAAAAAAATATTGCAATTATATTTACAAATTTTAAGTAGATATATATGCAACCAGTCCTACATATCTATATCAAAATTTGATTAATAGCTTACAATATCTAAGCTATAATATAGTGTATATTACTATGTATTTAAATATTGAATTATAAAAAGTTTGATAAAAATTGTTGCATATCTTTAAGGCGTAGAGAGTAACAAGGCTGCAAAGGAAAAAAAAAAAATGTTAATTTGAATGTATACAGTCGTCGCCTCGATTTTTTTTTCTTTGCGACCTTGTTAATCACAATAATCACTATACTTATACTGGTAAGCTGGTATTACACAATACAATTTTTTCTATAATTATTGCAATGAATTTTTACTTGCAAGAAAACCTCTACTTCAATTGTTTTTATGAAGATGACATTTTCTTTTTGAGGAAAAATTGTATGCAAAATTGTATCATGTAATACAGGTTTTAAACTGTTGACTGCAATACATAAATCAATATAAAAAATTGAAATAAAGGAAATGTACAGTCACAGCCAACATTTATGGGACCATGTGTATGTCAGTATATAACAAAACCAATCATACTGTGTCACTCCTTATGACTAACACTGTATAGTATCATTTTCAGTGAAAGAGTTCTTGAAAACCAAATGCATAGCACATATTTATTAGATGCATTGCATATTCAAAATATGATTATATGAATTAATTATAAAAAAAAATATCAAATCATAATAAAAATAACAAGTATAATAGAAATAATCAATTATTTCTTTTGGTATTATATAATATATACATCATTAAATTTTTATCTATGTTTATTCATGTACGAAACTATAATATTGTTTAAATTTTTTTTTTTTAAAGTTTCTTGTTATGTTTCAACAGTTTTCTATCTTATATTATAAGAACTTGTCAACACTATTATATATAATATATTTCACCCCCTCCTTCTGTGTCTCTCTTTCTATGTCTTCCGTCGTTTTCTTCTTGTGAAACTTTTGTTGGGAAAGACTTGTCAACTCGTGTGTACGTCTCCCCCCCCCCCATCCCCCCCTTCCCACTACGCCGGCGGTGGCTGCACACACACATGAAGGCAGCGGCGGCCATACAAGAGAAGACCATGATGATGTTTTGACCAACATTTCTCTAGACATACACCTCGACTACATTGACAACTGTAATCCCTTTTAGCTATATATATTTTTTCTTATGTAGTTTACTTTTTCTAAGCCAAAAAACATATAGTAATAATAACGTACGTACAGTCGGCAACTCTTTTCTTTTCTTTTCTTTTTACCTAAAAAAAATCAGCTTTCTCTTATTCTAGTACCAAACAGAAATAAATTGGTTATTTTCTTCCCCTCTTAATTTTTTTCTCTGCTTTCATGTCTCAAATTTCTACTATAATGATTGTTTAAATTGAGGAAATATAAAACTATATTTACCTGTTGACAATTTGGCAAAGTTTGTAACATTATAATATTTTTATTGTTGTTTGGTTTACTTTTTCTAACGGGACGTATTTTCGACAATTGTGTCGCACCATAGGAAACATAATTTCTAGCTTCATTTTTAAGACTGTATGTACATTAATATATAGTCTACGCCCCGGTCAAAATATATAAAGGGGCATTCACAAAGTCTTAAGGCCACATTTAAGGCTCGATAATTTAAAGCTTGATTTTAGACGTGTTTTTTAGACCCAAAATTTCTGGTCTTAAATTATTGAGCCTTAAATGTGGCCATAAGGCTTTGTGAATGCCCCTTATAGTCTCACATAAATATGTAAAACGTAAAACGTTGGACTCTGCAGCAATGTATAATAGCAATAATTTGAAAAGGAAATTTTAGAAAGCAAAGAGTATAATATTATTATATAAATTTATTGAATTTATTATATTTATTAAATGAAGATACAGATAAAATTATGAAGTTTCATGAATTATTAAACTTGTATGCAATGAATTGAACTATACATATTTTAAAATACTTAATTAATGCTATAAATTTCAACTAACTTAAAATATTAACATTTCATAATTAAACAAATTCAAATCTCATACAATAATAATTCTAACAACATTAATATTACTACAATATTGTGGAAGGTGTGGCGCAGTGCGCTTGACCGGGTCTCGTCAGATCACCGAAGTCAAGCAACGCCACGCGTGGTTAGTAGTTGGATGGGTGACCATTTTCAACAAAAACCACGTTTCCCACCCAGGGGTAAAACGTTGCGCTTTTCCACCATGTGGTTCCCCTGGCTTTGGACCATTGCACTTCCGGTTCATTGACAAAAGCTGTCGCGTCCATCCTGGCTGAGGTTTCCACGTTTCCCTCAGCCGCAGGCAAATGCCGGGATGGATTTGCAAGGCCGTGGCCGCCCCCGTTCCAGAAGAGCCCGCGAAACGCTCAAGTTAGGGTTTTGGAAGGTTCGGGGTTTCAAAGTAGTATGTAATTAGTAAATAAAAGTACCCAATAGGGTTTGATTAAAAATTAAAAAAAAAATATTACTACAATATGTATATTACGAATCTAAATAATGTACGAGTGAGTGGGAGGTCAAAAGAGATTTGGAAAGTTGTGGCGTTTATTTCCTGGCACTGCAGACCATGCATGCACAGACCCAAAGTCAAAACATCAATAAATTCAATTCCTGGAGCACGCAAATAGACACAGATTTGATATTTTCGTGAAATATTTTCAAACCATCAATATTTTAAAGTAGAAATAATTAAAAAAAAAACTGACAAGGAGACATGCAAGGACTTGAGAATTAAGACTATACATTTAGGGCTCAATTTTATAGGCGCACGTATACAAATTATCCAGTATTACAAAATTGTGCTCTAATTAGTAAATGTATTGCAGTTTTAGTACTTTGCGCGTGCTCCCTTTATAGAAAAATATTTTTTTATAGTTTAGCAATCAATTCTTTTTTGTTATTAATGTTGAAGTACTGTGCAACAAGACCACGAAAAAAGCATGTATAATACACTCTGGACAGCATGAACTTAACTCTTGCCTCTCTTAATTGCTATAAAGTTGCAGTTTCAATAGACAAAGATATACAGATTTACAATTTTGGGAGATGTAAAAAAGAGCACCTATTAATATTTTTAAAATGAGTTTTAGTTCTCATCATGCCTCCATAGACTGCCTACAAATAAGCAGGAGTAAAGTTCGTGATGTCCATAGTTGTACATCTTTCTTTGCTGCTAAAGTTATATTTATATTGACTCCTCTATTTTATAACATAATATTTTACTAAAATTTAAGGGGCAAAAAAATATCACAATAATTATTAAAATCTGCAATAGTCAAAACAATTGTGTTTACATTGAGTTTTGATATGAAGAAGAAATGTTGGTCAGTTCATTGATCGCGAATAAAATCAGGTTGTTGGACGTCGCCGCCTTGTTACCGGCTATGTGGTGGTGACGGACGTGGTCTCTAGGGGGGGTCTGTTCGCCGTGTTGCCAGCTTTCTCGTCGCCCGCAATTTTCACGCCTAGTTGGTCATCTCGAGGACGTATGGACGTGTGTGTCTCCCCGGCACGTCAAGCCGCTTGGTTGAACACAGAAACCCGATCTGATGCCCAAGTATAAAGCCGCACGACCAAGCTTATTACCTTTTTATTGGGTTAAATTCTTATGTTGTTCGATATCATTCGCTTCATTAAATCATTCTCTTACTTATTTTTTTTATATCAATTGTTTATTTTGTTATAATTTTTTAAGAATAAATATTACTTTAATAATATTTAATTAAAAAATACAACTTTACGCCTGATGATTTTTATATGCAACCAGAAATACTTGAAAGCACAAAAAGTTGTCTATGTTACAGGAGAGACGTATAATTTAAAATATACATTAAAATTTATTTTCCATTTTTCTTAACGGCCTTGAGCCAACTAATATAATAATAAATTATAAAATTTTATTAAGTTTTTTCATTTATAAGAAAAATTTAATAATATTTGGTTGTTTTCATTTCAGTTAATAAATTGTACAATGTTAAAAAGTGAAATTAGTCAAGTATTGATTTTCAATTGAAAACAGAAAAATTTGCTTTATAATAAATAAAAAAATTGCATTTTGAAAACCAGCAATGTATAAATAATTTGTTTATTAAGAAAAACTTTATAGTATATACAAAATATATATGATTTTTTTTTCAATTAAAATATTTTAAAATTGAATTTTTATTTAAAAAAAAACTTTATAGAGAGTATTAGGGTGGCGAACTATTATAACACACACGGATTAGTAGCGAGCCGGATTATTGAGCAGCCGAGGGCTGGGTGTATGCAATAATGTTAAGCCATATATGGTTCGTATATCGTCGTTTGTATTTTACAAGCGTTTGTATAGTCACCCCAACGGACTAATAACATGGCGAGGTGCAATCAGAGAGGGAAGAGGAGGGGGTTGCTCAACTCAAGTGTTTCACCCCCGTGCAATTCATCAATATATCCCAACCAGAACAACCCCTAATACATAACCTTACAAAATACATACAACCTTCCCCTTCATAATATGTTATATACAATCAAGCTTATTTCTTTCTCACTCTTTTTTTTTATATAACCAATATTCCCAAAAGCCCCATGTTCACACGTACTAATAATAATATATAAGGGTAGTTTTATATTTTTCCCTTGAGGCTATATATTTATATATACGGTAGTTTATTTAAACCACTAATTGGCTCATATTATAATACGTCGTAAGATAAAATACCATAAAGGTTAAAATATTTGTTATATCCAAGCTTGTCTGATGTGTCTAAATTATGTATGACCTTGCATACGAAACATGAATATCCTTCGAATTTTGATGTGGATTTTCTTTATCATGCAAGGTTAATATATTTTAAAATTTACTTAATTAATTTATTAAATTTTGGAGTTTATTTCTGATTCATAATTATCAATATACAAACTTGATGCGTATATAATTATATATAGATTATTTTACAAATTCATTTAAACTTAATTTATTAATGCCTTGAATAATTTATGTGTGAGTTAGTCGAAAGTGAATTAAATTGCAACAATAATTTATTATTTTATAAAAAAATATAATAAAATCAATGTTTATTAAATTTAAATTTATTATAATGAATAATATTATTATAAAAATAACATTTAATTCTTATCTCTACACGCACAAAAAAAAGCGATGAAATTTAATTAGGTTTTTGTAAAGTTTTATTTATCTCGTTAATTTTTTTTTCCTCTAGGTTTATATACCAGGAAAAACTCTCTCCCTCTCCTCTGTCTCTTTCTCCGAAGTGATTTACACAGAGCGAGATTTCTCCAGTCAGGGTGATAAGAAATTACCGGCCCTCTGTGACGCAGTGTGTACGACATTTTCTCTACTCGGCGAACAGTCGCAAAGATTAACGGGTCACTTTATACCAACGTTTTATCGCAATGCAATAAGAGCTAGTACGACTTTTATTCGAACTGGCATCACACTTGGGTTAGAGATATACTCCACGTTTAGCAGAATTTAGCACATAAAACAAATGAAAAAGACGTGAAATAGCGAGGGTATATATATTATATGAGTGTTGAATGAGGGTGAAAAAAAAATATACTAAAAAAAAAAAAAGTAAGGGTGATGCATTAGTCGCAGGAAAAATGGCGCCCTCGAAAAAAAAAAAAAGGAAAAAAGAATGTAAGAAAAGAACCCTCTCTTCCATCGTTCCCCGTTTTTTTTTTTTCTTCTTCTTCTTTCTCCCTAATGCTGACACACCCTATGCTACTGCAATGCATGACATAGGCAGGCCCTTCTCTTTATTCTTGTGCCACTATACTAGAGCGCGATATTTCAAACAAATGACTATGTTTACGCGCTTCACTCTTGGCTTTTGTCGGTCTTGTTCTCAGCTAAAGAGGGCGGATTTCCGATATCCAAACTAAAATAAAAAGTAAAATGTGTGACAAAATAATAGAAAATGATATAGTACGTAGAGTTTTCGTAAATATTTAAGGAAATTTGCATTCGTTAAAAAATTAGAATAGAAATTTATTGCGGCGATGTTTAGGCAAGTCCATTCTTACACCTAATCGCCAATAAACTACATTAATTTGTCTAGAAGGATACATAAATAAATATTATTCTTTAGCTTCAATATATATATATAATTGTATAATAACATAACTTCTTGATAGTATAATGTAAATATCTATTTAAATAAGTTATTTTAATTATGTATAAACACAATATTAAATTAGAATTAATTCATCATAAAAATTAACAAAAATTCCTTGCTTGTGTATTGCTTTGAATACCGATGTGACTCGAGTCTGCACAGACTGGGGTGAGGCCCTCAGGGGTCCACTCTGAGGGGAGTGATGATGAGCTCACATTAGAAAATGGCGCCCAGCGGGTGGCGGAAGGAAGCAAGAGACTTCATCGCCGCGTGAAAGCTCCAGATAAAAGATTTCTCTGATGGGCTGTTGTTGTCATGTAATTATACAACTGCTTATTTATTATCATACATATCGATTTTAAGTTATTAATTATTGTAATGTGTTTTTTATTTAATACTTTAAGCACTCACAGCTAATTTTTTTATGTATTCAATTGTCATGTCTCATATATAATATATATATATATAGGTTATTATATATACTACTATAGTTTTGGGATTCATATTTCGTTTTTTTTTTTTTTTTTCCTAATTCCATATTATTATTAATTTTGTAATTTTTTATAATAGTACGTACCTACATTATTATCACTCAATTTTGATTTTAATAACTCAAAATAATATGTATAGTAAAATATATATTATATCAAAAGATTATTAGAATAATAAAATTTTATAATCTATATTGAGAAAGGGAGGCAATAATACTTCAAGTACTAAAAAATGATGCAGTTTTTTTGTAATTTCAAAGTAAAATCATATATAATATATCAATCATGATAATATATATATATGCCTAGGAGGATATAGCATAATATAGGAGACATTGAAAAGAAAATTACATAACATATTTATATTTGAAAACTTCATCCATCTATTTATAAAGTGTATAATAGAGATCGACTCGATCTTAATTCAAATATAAATAATAATACATAAATACAATAAATGGAAATAAAATTATAGATTGATAAATTATATCCTAAATAAAACATCGTAAACCAATTAACACTGATTTCTCTGTTTAAACAAAATTAATTGGCAATAATATCTGATTTTGAAATAACTTGAAATTGATGAGATGATTAAACACATAGAGTGGAAAATCGTAACGGAGCATCTTGTTTGATAACTTGGAAATCCGTCTTATTTGGTCCACTGAAATGGATCTTACTAATGCCCTGCCGGTGGGGGTGCGTACCCCCTCCCCCCAGATTGCTAATGCGCTGCTCTAAGAAGAACTCTCTACTGCCGGCGTCGCATCATTCGACTCACTGAATCTCTTAACCCACTTCGCCACACCACTGCATTATACTCTCCGTGCAATGTAAAAGCAGCTTATTTTATTTATTTAAATTAATTTACATACAAAATAAGAAAGCTGTCCTTTAAATATTAACTATTATGGTATTAATTATCGTTAAAAAGAATTATGGAATGTGAAGTAAAGTATTTTATGTATTTAAGTATGTTTATAGGTTTTATTTTTAAAAATAATTATGCATTATTCTTATTTCAATCTAATAATAAATTTTGCTCAAAATTATAATATCATATACATAATATGTATAAAAATTATGCTTTTTATACAACAATTCTATTAATTTTTGCAATGGAAAACAGTTATATTTTTTAATTTAGTTATTTATTTTTTTTTAATTATTTTCTCATTTCCGATTTTTTTTAATCACGGGTAGAGTTTAAAAAATAATTAAACTAAAATTATCTCAACTTATAGGATAAATGAAGTACATCATCATCACAGCCAATCACAGTACGATTTTTGACACCCTTATTCAGAAAATGGTATATACTATTTAAAAATTAGTTCCACATGCAGCACCCAAAAATATGTACAGAAAACAATATATTATATCCATATACATAATTCTACCATCCAAAATTGTTAAAAATTTTACCGGTGGAAATTACGCCTCTCTGTTTCATATAATAATATGTCCTAAAAGACATTATTTTATTCCATGAATATTTTTGTTATGTACGTATCTGTATAGAGGTTATGTGTAAGAATGGCTCAGTCTGAGCCAAACATCGCCTATAATAAAGAAATTATTCTAGTCTATAATAATCATATGAAAGTCTTAAACGGAAGCATATAAAATGTCACCATCGTACGAGCATATGATTTAATCTCATATTCATTGCACTTTAAATATAAAATAATATGTATTTTTTATTGTTAATGTTAAAAAATAATTAAGGTTATTTCACCGGTTAATGCACAGGAAATATGACTGCATTGCAGTTTAAAAGCGTGTGTCAAAGAGACTCTTGATTTCACGTGCCTGCGTACTTTTATACGTGGAGAGAGAGAGGGAGAGAGAGGGAGAGAGAGAGAGAGAGAGATTTTGTATCAAACTTACATATTTGCGCTCGGTGTATATAGCCACGGGGCTAAGTAGGCTCGAGTTAAGCACAAGAGTCTACACCTCTCGAAGAGCGTTGTTCGTATATAAAACCTATAGCTAGCTCTCTTGATTTATTGTTACAATTTTTAGAACACGCGACTTCACTTATAGTTATAGAATTTTAACATAATACAATCTTTTTATTATTCAATGAAACTGTTTTCAAAATAAATGTAGAGGTAACTTTTTTATATTATAATAGTACTCATTATAGGTAGAATAAAATTATATGGCGTGTTATAATATTATGCAGATACGGAAAAAACACATTATCCTAATTTTTATCAAAGTTTATTTCAGGGGGGGGGGGGGTTCTTTCAGCCAATACTTCTTTCCACACGCAGACAAAACATTGCAACAAAAAATGTCTGCGCGCTTTAATGAAATATCGGATCCAAACTTAATTGATGTTTAAAATAAATCATTTTTATATTATAACGTGTTATATTTTGTATTACTCCACATGCATTTTATGTTGTTGTTTTTTTAGTTAAATTCAATCCTGATTTATTATGAGAATATCAAAATGCATTTAAAAAAAATACGAAAAAATGTGCTATACATGTTTTATATATTATATTTGGGGGGAAGGAGGTTGCACCTCCGTATTCTTGTACCGTCAAAACAGAGTCTTATATCGACAGGTGCTATAATAGTTTACACTGCGGCCATGATGGCCGACTTAATTTATCCATCCCGTCATTAGCCATGTAGACGAGGGGAACCATGGAAACCCCAAGTCAAGATGGTCGGTGTCAGAGCACAGTCTTAATACCTCCCGAATGCATGAGGCATTCTCTCTAACCAGACAGTGAAGGTTTAGTCCTCTCGATCTCTTTACCTAACAGCTCTCCCAGTAGGTTTCGAACGCACGACCTTCTGACTGTGAGCCAGAAGCGCTATTCCACTGCGCCACTATGTCCATAATTATGTCCATAAAATGTAAGGCTCAAGTTCTGATATTCGATAAATAAGATTATCGATTATTTATTTATAAGATAAATAAACAAAATTGTTTTAGTTATTTTATATTATATTATTGTTATTATTATTAAAAACCAAGCAAATAATTTTTTATAATAACTATTCAAAAGTCATATAAAAATTTACGTGTAAGAATGAAGTTTATATAAAAAAGTGACCCATTGTTTTATGATCTTTATATAATATACTATATATGATTATAAGAAGATAGTCTCTTTCGTATTATATAGACTACTAAATATATATGAAACTCAAGTACACACGGCTGGCTAGTGTCCAAAAATGACACAAAAGAAAAAGAGGAATCGTCTTTCTCTCTCTCTCCGGTCTCGCGGTTGAGTGCCTCTCTCTGTGGCGGCGGCCGGCGCCTTGGATCGTCGCCGATGAACCGAAGTGTAATCGATGCTTCGCGACCAACGGGCGGAAAGGGTGAGTGCTGAAGACTAACCCCGCCCACCTGTCTTTAAAACTGCTTTGCATACATGCAACTTCCTAAAGCTTTATTATTTTTTTTTTGTCAAACCTGATTGTATGATATAATCATCCCGATATATACTTGATCATATTATTATATATAATATATATAAAAAAAAGCAGAAGCGAATAATTGGTCGGTTAGTTATAGCCAACCAAAGGTGTTAGAAAAATATCATCCCCATTCTTATTATTATATATTTTGGGTGACAAAGTCATGGATGGTTATTCTATACTAACCTCTTTTTTTTTTTTTAAGTTCACTCTTTTTTTTTTTTTTTTTTCTTTCTCTCATCTCTCCCCTAATAATATATCTTATATCAAGCTTATATTATATAATATATACGGGTTATATATTATGTGTTATGTTGTTGTACCGTAGGCCAGATTGCTAATAGGTCTTATACAAAGTGGATTCTAGATGACATGTGGACAGCACACACATATATATAAAAAAAAATATGGAGAGAACTATAGAAGGGGAGAAAAATGGTTCTGAAAAAAGAGAGAGAGAGAGAAGGGGAGGGAGGTTATCTGAATAATAATATCTATAGGTTCAGTATCAGGTCTACCTCCTATGTGTTCACTCACGTGGAATGGCACCTGGGAACGTACTTGCAAGCATGCATGTCCCCCCTCTCTCTCTGTTACTGACGTGCGTTATACACGATCTAGACAAATACCCCCACCTCTCTCTCTCTCTCTCTCTTGTATAAACGTTCATGTATCGTATAAATATGGCTGCAGGTTTGGTTACTTAATTTTATTTTAAATATATTTTTGTTTTGTTATCTTAACTAAAATGCTTCATCACCTCTCTATAGGAATATACATGATTCCATATTATAATGAACAAAAAAACATTATTGTTTATTTAAAATTTTGTTTTAATTAATTATCTTGATGTTGTAATAATATAATATAAATAATAATTTTGTTTATAATTTCAAAATCCTTTTTTCCCTTTTCGGTAGTAACGTTTCGTTTCTTATGTTATTTTTCTCATTAGAATGACCTTTATTGAAATGACTCTAAAGTGTATTGGCTAAATATGCTAGAAATAATTGTAATTAACTGAAATATGCATCCATAATTTTGTTTTGATGGAATTCAATATATAAATGTATTATAATATAAAATACATTTAAAAATTTGTACACGACTTTCATTGAAAGTTTGAACATATTTGTTAATATGTTACGAATTTATTGTTTTATAATAATTTACAACCTATTATACATCATGAAATTTTTGTATTGTAAAAATGAATAAAGAGGGTGCCAAATTATGTTATTCTGATCTTTTTCAGATTTTTTTCAGAAATTATTTTTAAAAAAATATTTAAAGTCCAGCCACGGCCCCTGAAGGCGTTAATATTATAGGCGTTTAGGCCATATCTTCTTTTTTTTATTAAGGATTCAATAGGACAGAAGTACTTAAAATTTGCAAGACTTTCCAATTTTTTAACAAATAGTTCCGGGGCTAAAAAGAGTCTGAAAAAAATTCATAGTGACATAGTTTAGTAGTTTGGTACCCCTCTATTCATTTTTGAAATAAAAAAAAAAAAAACATGTAGATTGCCAATGTCCATTGTTATATTAAAATGAAATTTTAATAGCCTCTTAAATAATTGTATGTGTTTTTCAATCATGCATTTTAATTTTATAAATGTGCGCGTGTATATTATATAAATAATGCAGTATATTTTGTTTTTTCAACAGCACTTTAATTTGTATATTGCTTGTAGTTCGACGGGGAAAAAAAGCAGATGATTATTTATTATTTACATTTTTTATATAAAATTATGTTTTCGCATGATAAACTTTTAAAAAAATAATTAAAGAGCATGCATCATTTTGATAATATTGTTGGAGTTGTTTTATTTCATGTAAGTTATAATAGAGAGCTATAATATTTTGATAAAGATGCCATGATAGAAGAAATAGCTCTGTAAAACTTCGCAGGTATATTTTTTTATATTATTTTTTAATGAATCAATTACTTTTAGTTAGACAAATTAAATAGGTGCACGTGTGAATCACCTAAGTGTTTGCAAATGGAAGAGATTTATAGTATCAACAGTATATAAAATAGCTCATCTCTTCTTAATTCAAACGAATTTTTCATTTTGGAAAATATTCAATCAGAATTATCAGAAATACATATGTCCATAATTACGACACTTTAAATAATTATTTGTTAAAACGTATATATATATATATATATATATATATATATATATATATATATATATATATATATATATATATATGCTGAACAATGACGAAAGTCGTTTGGAGACAAAATAATATTACGCTGAAAAGTTTGAAGTTTTTTTTTTTTTTTTTTTTTTCTAATTAAAAATTCTGATGTTATTATATTTCCATTTTATGACGCTGCATGACATTTGACAAATTTGTCTTACCTTTGTGGGGCATATCGTCCACAGAAGAGGGTGGCCATACTCCGGCTGCTGCCGCCGCCGCTGCAGCCGCCGCCGCGGCCGAGCTGAGCTGCTGTGACGGCAGAATGATGACGCCTGCTCTGCCGGACCCGCAGCATTCACCTCCTGAACCCGTCCTGCCGCAGCCCCCGCCGCAGCCGCCGCAGCCGCCGCACCGCACTTCGCCGCCCCGCAATCTGCAATGAGAAACCACTTCACTTCTAAGACATCACCATGGAATATTTAATTAGGGCTGTCTTATGCAGAATCACATGATTTCGCAGCGCATGATAAAAAAATAACACTTTTTTATAAAGAACCTATGCGATCATATGCATGTGTACGCCGAGCACATAGCTTCGTTTCGTATCGCATGCGATCGTACGTTTCTCATTTAGAACGGGTTCTAAATTTACATCATATGAAATCATACGATACCATACGATGCGATGTATGCGAAGGCAGTGTGCGACCCCCCTAACGAATAACTTGATAAAGTCAGCCTGTTACTCATGCAGCTTGCACAATTAACTGATTCACTTATAGGAAGTTATCCAAATTCCTCACTAACCATGGTTAACCTCTTGTGAAATATCTAATGCTTATACATATTTGGGTGAGATTCTGAAATATAACGTATACCCAATTTATCAGTACGCAAATAATTTCATTTCACCATGCACTCCAAGATTATGTGTATACAAACAACGTTCTATTCTTATAAAAGATGTTTCCCTGGACATCCAAGTTATGCCCCTACAATGCAGTACGTACATAATAATGCCGTAATATAGTATATATAAGTATAGTATTTATTTTGAAGACAGGGTTACTTTATAGCTTATAGCCTGTAAGAGTGCATGTCCTTAACTCACGTATGTTACTGAAAAAACAACAAATTAGATGGGAGAAATAGGTGTGAAAGTCATCAAGCCATATTTATTATTATATACATATAAGCATTGATTCAAACCACATCAGACAAATTTTTGTCTGAATTTTTAAACTACACTTAAAATTTATTACATATCGTGATGACCCTCCAATGTCTCTAACTAATAATTTTAAAATTCCTTTCTAAATTTTCTGTACTTACACAATTTTAATTCTGAGGTCATTAATTGCACTTGAATTTGCACACAATTTGTGACATACAAATACTGCTACAAATATTAGTTATCCACTTCTGAAATTAACTATCTCAAATGGTGTTACTAATTTTGATCGTTAAGTTATCGCAGTCATTTATGTGAGGATAATCCGATGATTATTTACTATTAATAATAATAATAACACTACAATCCGAAAAACAGACGCCTAACTTGTTAGAATACTTGAACTGTAACTTGCAGTCATTTTATGTTAAATATTTTTTAACATATTATATTATGTTATTCACGAAGAATATCACCAGCCATGGATAGACAGGGACAATGAAAATGTCCATCATCGTACCGTCCATAGTCAGTCCAATGGAACCAACTTGTCATCAGTAGTCATTGAACTGGCAATGGAACCCTCTACGATGACACCTGCTTCCATGGAAAATATGGAATCCACGGTCACCACTGATCAGAGAGTTTGGTTGATTCTGACCATGATGGTAATTAAGTGAGAAAGCTACATAAAGTCGTCCCAACTTATCGTTGATTTGACGTCACGTGACCCTCCCATTAGTATTGTATGGAGTATCGACCTAATTTTTTTCATTGCAGAAATGTATAAGAGCGTGCAAAGTTATGCTATTACATACCCTGATTTTTTTCAGATTTTTTTGAGACCGGGAAGTATTTTTTAAAAAAAAATATTGAAAGTTCCTTTTGTGACATCACGAGACGCCGCTCCTTAAGAAAAAGATAGGACTTGCCGCCTCGTGACGTCACAAAAAGGACTTTCAATAATTTATTAAAAATAAATTCCCGGGCTATAAAAAATTTGAAAAAAAATCAGGGTAGCATAACTTTGCACGCTCTATCCATTTCTGCAATAAAAAAAGAAATTTATATTTAGGTCGATACTCTTTTGGAGGACAAACCACATGCATGAACCTTTGTTTATTGCGTCAAATCAATGGTATATGTAAGTGGAGATGACTTTACAATATGGGGGTAGCTTATATCTCGTCTCATACATAAATTTGTGCTATATTAAATATAGATGGATCCAGCTTCTTGCATTACAATAACTTCTCGAATTATTGTAGTAAAAGAAAATAAAATATTTTATATTAATTAGTGAAAACAAATTTAGACTTAACTAATTTAGAATGGAAATAAAACTTATAATTAACATACAAAAATTTGAGTTGATTATTTACTTGAAGTTAAATGCAAGAATGGGGTCTTGCAACATTTGGCTTAAACCTTTCCATGTAGTAAATATAATTAGCTGAAGGATTTTATATTATATTAAATTTAGTTAGTTAAATCTGTATTGTATATATATATTTGCATAAGCACTTTTAAGAGTCTTGAATATTTTTTTACTGATGTGGTATTAACTTTGGATTTTATTATTATGCATTATTATAAGAATGATATTATTTGTTAACTGCGTAGGCCGTAGAATTAGATCAATATAAAAATAACAGCACCATTATACATGGTGATACATATATAATATAACGTATAATAGTTATCTCAAGTATGTGCATTGCTAATTAATTAATAAGTTGATGGTTCCTTGCAAATTGCATTGAGTGCAAATTTTATATTGTATTAATTTTCAGGGTTCCTGGTCCAATACTATATTTTAGTATTATTAATCTTCAATTTTACATTAATTGATTATTAATTCATATAATAGTAGTTAAAATGTAATTTCGTATGAATTGAATGTACTACATATTTTATACTGATGTAATGTAATATTAGCGAAAGCTATCAAATAAATTTCATTTCATTTCACTGCATATATTTTGTTTTTATTTTCAACCAATGGGGTACTGACCAAAAAAAAAGTTGCAAGTTTTTGTCAATATTTCAAAAGACACGAGAATTTCATGAAGAACAAGCCCTATTACAGTATTCTACGACAATTTCCTGATTTTATATGAAATTTTTAAACCTCTCAAAAATGACGTCATAGCATTGAATCTTAAATGGGAAAATAGATCAGTTAACATTGCCAAATCCCATACTTAATATTGAAATGTAACCAAAACTTCATTTGCAAGGTTTTTAGATGCTAGAATCACGATAATGAAGGTTTCAAATTCCTACCTCAATAACTTTTCATTTTAGCAATGTTAACTGATGCATTTTCCCATTTAAGATTCAATGGTATGAGGTCATCAAAAAAAGTTTTAAAAATTCATGTAAAATCAGCAAATTGTCGTAGAATGCTCTAATAGGGCTCCTTCTTCATAGAATTCACAGTACTTTTTATTAGTATTGCTATCTCAAATACCGGTCAGTACCCCATTAATGCATGTTGACTGTTGACGGCTTATATTATAATTATTTTGTAATGGAAAAAAATATATTTGCGTTCAGTTAATGCATTTTATTAGCAAATACCGAATACAATAAAAAGAATAGGATGCTATATAGAACTACAAGTATTAAGGATGCTCTTCACCAGATTATACAGGTATAGGTATACCTGTATACAGGTGTAGGTGATGGTCTGATAGTGCATAAATTATGCATTTATAATAATAAAATTATATTATATTTTACTATGTAATTTGTGCTTATAGCTGCAGTTTAATTCTATATTAAATTTGCTTCCTGTATTTTCCTGAAAATCATTGTATTATATTATAGTATATTTATTAATTTCGTATTAGTTAGATCTATTTTAATTAAAAATTTTATGTGTAAATAGAATGAAATCACTGTTATTTTTTTAATAATATTATAACAGACTGAATCTTACGAATATTTAATAGACTTGTTGAAATATTTAGCAGGAAATTACATTATGTTAATCAATCCCCTTCCAAATTATGTCAAAGTAAGAACAAGTTTTCAACAGCTCTTGACGTTTTTGTAAACAAAAAAGTGATAAAAGGAACAATCAAGATATTTTATTACACGAATATAATATGTGTTAAAATTATTATTTTAAAATTTTAAACATTTTTTTTATTTATTTATTTATTTTTTTTTAAATTATAAACTATAAACTAATAGTAAATATTTTTTATTGCTCAAAGTATAAGATATATACAGGTGCCTAATAATCTCGCACTGCCGTGATTGCTGATTTAAGTTTCTAAAATAATGTTATACGTATATTATATATAACATTCAAAATTTTAACCTAAAATATTGAAAGATTTGTTTGTCAAATCGATTTAATACGTATTAACGTACAATCGTACACTATATTAATACATAACGCAAAAAACATATACACAACTCGAGACGCACTTAAAATGTTACATGAATGAGCCTTCTATTCATTTCACTGACTGATGTAGACTTTGTGTTTGAGTCTCAAAATTAGCAATAAAGTGCTGTCCAGAATTGGCCGGAATCGAAATTGAAAAGGCTCTCGACTCTCGACCAATCAGAAAATTACAAAATTTATTTCAGGTAGAATTTTCCAAGTGAATCGGCAATTTTGAATTTTTTTGATTAATCGAGAACTTTTCAATTCTGATTTCAAAACAGTTCTGGACGGCACTTTAAGGTATAGTATTCATAATGTGTTAAAGAATTGTTTTTACGAGCAATGAAATTTGAGTACTTACTGTAAAATCCTAACGATCAGCAATGTTTTCAATGCGCGTTGCAACGATATTATTGAGGCGTCAATAAATAATATGCCTGACATTCTGACATTATAAAATTTTGCTGCAAATATTTATTTTGTACCACGTCCTCAGAAATAATCATTGCAAAACCATCTTTACGATTACTCCTGTTTCATAAAAAAAAAAAGTTACAAAAATAAAAGCACTTTTTTTTTTTTTTTTTTTTTTTTTTACTTTCTCAAGTATGTATACGATGTGCGTACACACTTTTTTCTTAAATAAAAAAAAAAAAAAAAATCTTTGCACATATAATTGTATAGATGCTGCATGGCAATCCCACTTAACTCATGATGATCACAAAAGTGCAAGAGAGGGGAAGACTTAAAATGTAAACAAAGGATAATGGGGGAGGGAGAGGAAGTACTTTTGCTAATTGCTCATCCCCGTGTATACGCTGGTTGACATTCATCAGTTGGTGTTAATTAGGAGCTATTTAAATGTAACCTAAATCCCCCGCCGTACAATGTATGTGTAATTAACGAAGACACCCTTTCTTTCAATGTTATCAAGTTTTAAAATTACATTTTTTTATTATGTAATATTATGTAATTCAAAATAAAGAGTGAAGAGAGTATACAGATTTAAGAAAAACTTTTAAAATGTAATAAAAATATGTAAAAAATGAAAATTTTTTAATTTATAATTGCTTAAAGTCATTGTTGGATATCATAATGGGAAAAATATACAGAAATTTTGACAGTTAGTTGACTATAATTGATGTTGCAGGGAGATTTTAGTGTAAAAATGATTCTCACATACATAGTAAATATCTGAAGAAATATTAGGTCTGTTCGTAAATGCACAATCAAAAGAATCGATTATTTGTGATAAACCTTAAGGGGCATTCACAAAGCCTTAAGGCCACGATTAAGGCTCAATAATTTAAGACCAGAAATTTTGGGTCTAAAAAACACGTCTAAAATCAAGCTTTAAAATATTGAGCCTTAAATGTGGCCTTAAGACTTTGTGAATGCCCCTTCTTATGTTCTATGTACAGAAGGTTCATTACAAATAATCGATTCTTTCTGATTGTGTATATTTACGAACAGACCTAATAACAAAGTAAAATATGTAACGTAATTATGTGTATCTTATTAATTTTTTAACACCTACTTTGTATTCTGGTGCCATGGATTACATCCTATCTTAATTTGCATATCATGCTGTTATTTGCTACGTTCTTAATTGTGGGTTGTGGGTGGGTGGATAAATATGCAATAAAAAAATCACGTATTATAATGCTATCGAATGGCAAGAAAATTGCAAAAAAAAAAAATATTAAAAGGTAGTTGCAAAGCAACTATATGAAGCACAATAAAAAAATGATAATATGCAGAATTTCACTAAATATATTAATATAGTGAAGGTTTATGATGCAAATGTTATGAATGATTAATAATAATAATAATAATAATAATGTTATTCGACACAACCCATCCGCGATTTTTGATTGTTTCATGTTTAAAAAGAAATCACAATAACTATATATTCATGTTATTAATAATAGTGATTTGAAAATTTCATGAAGTTAAATCAAAATTACAGTTTAATTAAAATTTAATTGTATCAATCCCAATTTCAATTTATTAACAATTCACAATATATATACAATATTTTACAAATATTTAAATCAAATTACACCTAAATATTATTTTAAATCTGATGTTTTATATATAATTTTAAATGTAAAGGATATTAAAAAAAATAATATTGATAGTTATACTAACAATTAATGGAGTCCAAGAATATTTCTATCAAAAAGAATAAAATGAAATAATTATTTTGATAGTGTTTTTAAACTTAATCATTTATAGCTCAAGTAAATTCAAGGGGACTGTTTTCTCACGACAGCTCAATTTCGTTTTTCCATCCATTAAGCCTCCATGTTAAACTTCTTATACCTCAATTTTCACAGAACTGATAGTTAAGACAGTTCTACTTCAAAATTTATATAATGCCACCTATTGATGGTAAGTTTAAAATCCACTGTAAGTCTTGTAGAATTCAAGAGAATCAACCAACTGATGTGTCCATAAAATGAAATTTGCGAATGTTAACATGGCACATGGAGATAAAATGTATACATCTTGCTTTATCGTTTTACCTTAAACGTATGTTAAGTATGTAAAATTTGTTCAGAATAAAGTGGGTTATATAAAAATTATACAACAAGGGTAAACCATGGCAAATAATGATGAACAAATTTCTTTACTTCAGGATAAAATGAGAGACGGTTAGATACGATAAACGAAAGGTACTAATAATGGTATTATAAAATAATAATTTTAACTTAAAATGATACAATTTTTTTACATAAACACAACATTTAATCCTTTAAATAGCAGTTTAATTAGGTTTAAACTGATGGAATGAGAAGCTGAGTGCACGGGATAATAATGATTTTAACTAAGCAAGAGCCCCTGAGTTAGAAACAGACAGGCGGGCTATTGTGGGAAGGCGCGCGAGCGTGAGTGAGTCTCACCATGACGCCACGTTCGCGGCTTTTGTTTCCGCTGCACCCCATCGCGAAACTACCTTTTAATACGACGACAAACCAAGAGATGATAAGTATATAATATATTATTATATACACATATAAAGTTCATATGACATACATTTACTAAATTACTATATATACATTATTAATTATCAAAAACGTACAATTTTATCAATTGAAATTTTTATATTTTGAAATTTAAATCCCCCCAAAAAAAATTATTTTTGCATATAGGAAACTTACAAAATAATTTAAAAAATATATTTTAACTTACACACCAGTTTCATAAAGAATTATAGGCAAGGCTTTCAAGGTACACAATATCAAAACAACAGAAACAACCCTTCAATAAAAAATCTTAAATTAAAAAAAATACGCAATTTAGGAACTATAAAACTGAATATTTAACAAGCACAATATATATTTTCCTTTAAAGAAGAAAAAATGTAAACATAACAATTATATATTCTATTTTGCCACTAACATTCTGAAATTGAGCTGCTAATAATTATATATATATATATATATATATATATATATATATATATATATATATATATATATATATATTCATTTAAATACACAACCTCAAACTTTTTTTTCTGAAAATTTCAATATTTTTTACTGATCTATGGCTCTTTTCGATTCTTACTTTTTACTTCTTACTATTCATTTCCTTCAAACATGCAGAATTATCACAAAAAAATATGTCTAGCATCATGAATCTTTTATTACAGTGGATTCACATAAGTCATATAACGGCTGTGATTTACGACGTAAAAATCAAATCACATCAAAATCAATGTGAAATCCCAACATCCACTCACACGACTCGACGTATCTTGCAATAGTGATATACGATGAAGTCGCAGCGTCCATGAATATTTCCCACATGAAAATTCAGGGCAATAATGCAATAATGCAATTTTTATGTAACATTACTCTGAAAGATTGACCATGTAAATCCAGGGTATGTAACCATACCCTGGTGTAAATCTATCTTTGAAGATAGCTCTCTCTCTCTCTCTCTCTCTCTCTCTCTCTCTCTCTCTCGCTCTCTCTCTCTCTCTCTCTCTCTCTCTCTCTCTCTCTCTCTCTCTCTCTCTCTCTCTCTCTCTCTCTCTCTCTCTCTCTCTCTCTCTCTCTCTCTCTCTCTCTCTCTCTCTCTCTCTCTCTCTCTCTCTCTCTCTCTCTCATGTCAGTCATTATGTTAATTATTAGCATCGCCAAAGATACAATATTTACATCTAGGTGCCTGAAGTCTTATAATATCCGCTATATAATAAATTCAAATTTGACTATTGGCAGTTATAATTATTATTGTAATATAATATATTGTATGTAATAATATATTGATTCACATGTTTGATTTCACGGTTTTTACCTTTGAAAAAAGAATTAAATTACCCCATATTTATTATATGTTACAATCTTTTATGCACGTAAGGGTTCTATTATCCGGATCGCTTGACGATTCCTAATTTAGTGTTACATTCTTATGAGGCGTCGACTTCAATTAACCCACATCAATCGCTATAAAGCATATATAAAAAATAAATAATTATACACTTAATAACATTTGATATTGTGATTATTATGTACACACAAAAATGAAATATGCATGTCTATTTTATATATACACGTTATAGTAAATGACAATTATTAAATATTGCATGCATTATCACATGCAGGAGAATATATTTTATTGTTTCCTATGTAAAATAATTGATCTAACAGATAATAATGTAACTTATATATAAATGTTATAATATTATAATTTTTTATTATAATTTTGTTGGTGTCTTATTAACATTTGATAATAAGTGTTACTACATTTTCCATTAAATCATGCAATAATTACAAAAATAAACAGTGTATAATATAATGTAAATGCAAAAGAGTTTTACTGACATTTCTGAAGCAATTGGAGTTAGTGTATAGAAGAATAAAGTTATATTCGTGGGTGGCAGAGGTATAACATCGCTGCTGGCTTACCCCGTAAAGGATAATATATGTATGTATGGCGTCATGATATGTATGATTTGTACTAATTTCATGATAATATTTTTTTCTGTTTTTAGTTTAGATTTGTTATTTCAGGCATAATTTACTGATAAAGTCCTTTATTGAAATGATCATTCAAAACACATTTAAGTTTAAACACTTCGAGAAAGCATGAACTTTAAACCTGAATACCTGATTTGCAAAACCTAAAAGAAAAAATTCATTATATTTTTGAAATTTTTGTGAGGCCTAACTTAATTATATTCCATAAAGACATAAGTTCACCACACTTAAATATGAACAAACTAAGAACAAAACATGCTCTCCCGAGTTGTATAATATAAAATAAATAACATTTTTATAAATCCTCACCGTTACTTCAAAAAATCCTCAGAATTATAAATATTACCGTTTTTTTATGGTGAAATGTCACGCTGCTTCTGAAGTATGCTTATAGAAATTCTATTTTTATAGTGTTAAAAATACACTATTCATTGAATTAAAAATATTTAGATACCCATGCAGTAATATAGATCAATGTATGAAACAAAACTCTGTAATAAACATATGATACGCTATCTGCTATCAGAATTCGCAAATAATTTATATTTATTTAAAAAAAAAACAATACAATACATGTTTCTAATAAAATAGAAAAATAAAATTTATAAATCGCGTTATATTCAGAACGCATGTATAATTTTTAATTGGTTTCAATGTATGCCGGGGGGAAAATATACGAAAATTGCATTTTGAGATAGGTATATACCATGACCATGCATCAGAAGAAATTAAGTTCACCAAGCCTTTATCATATACTTTAAACTCCCTGGGGAGTTAGTACAGTTAGTACTGTTATTAAAATAGTACATACTTCTTATAAATATTGTTGTATTTTAAACTTGCATGCATTTAATAATTTATTATTAAATATGTTTAAATACTCACATTACTTTGTAGAATGATTCAATTATATTTCTTCTATATTAACACACACAGAACCAAGCCCGCATAATAATTTGAAAGTCACACACTCGTCCTATGGTTGCACGGGACACTCGTCACACACACACCACGTCAACGAGCACGTGTATTCACACCTGGTGCTGCTGTAGTGCGTAGAGAGACGAATCTGTCAGTGACGGTGCGGAGAGCGGATCTGAGGAGACCCGGAGAGGCAATTCATCACTGGGGACCCTCTCGGCAGAAAACAGAACGACCAAGTAGAAGGGAGAAGTAGGAGGAACGTATAACGATCTCTCAACCAATCAAAAAACAAGTTTACATCTTTCTAACCAATAGAAACTCTTATATAGATGACATCATTGATTCCTTTTAACAAAATGCCAAGTGTTTATTCAAGTGAAAGAAATACATTAGAGGGCGCTTTTTGATATTATATTTTACTATTTTCAATGTTCTCCGCATGAGGGAGTTACTGTATAGATCTTTATAAATTCAAATTTAAATGTTAAATCTTATTTATATTATAATATTTATGATATAAATACATAATTATTTGACACAATATTATATTGTAAAAAGGTAGTTATATTAATTTATGTTATATGAAGAAATGAGCGAATAACTTCCTGCAATGAGCTTTCTTGTTCGAGAAAGTCCATCATGTTGATTGCAGTTGCATTTTGCAATGTATAATCAGGCACGGACTGGGCCGCAACGGCCCACCGAGCAAGTAGGAATGACGGCCCACAGAGGCGGAGGCTAGCACTCGAAAGGGGGGTCTGGGGGGCGTAGCCCCCCAGTAGCCCGCCGCATGCGCGATTTTTTTTAGGATTTCACTAGAATTTTCACTAAATATCACTAAATTTTTATCAAATTACACTAAAAACTGAAATAAATTATTTAATGATACTTCATAGAAATCCTATGTACAATTATGTTTTTTAAGGAAAAAAATGAGACTGCTAAATATTTTTTTAGTTGCAAATACAATTGGTTTTAAAAATATATTTAAAATTATGTGTCATTAAAAAAAATAATTTGGTACCCATTATTATCTACATTCATTCATTTATGCAAAAAAAAAAAAAAAAAAAAAAAAAAACTTAGCGCGTGTCCATTGGACAAAATATAAATCAAGACAAGACTAAAAATACTGTGTAACATGCAATATAAGTATATTAATAATTACTTAATAAACCGAGTATTTAATTAAATTAAATTAATTACGTACGGAATTTTCTTAATATAAATATTATACGTAATTTTGAGTACTTGTGTGCAAGTTTAAATTTTAGTTAGTTTTTAATTTCCTTCTGCATTAATTAAAATTGAAATGCCCTTTTTTTAAGAATAAATGTTTATTACATTTTTTTTTTTTTTTTTTATTTTGTAGTGAAATTTTATTTTTAATACCGTTTTCATCAAAGTAATCTAACCAAAATTCGTTAAAATAATTTAATCTCTTAATCTCTGAAATATTTTTCTGATGCATGTTAATTTCCACTTGATTGTAATGTAATATAATGATATAGCTAATTTTTTATTATTCCAAATTTAGTGATTTAACTTTATTTGAAAGTACTAAAATTTCCTGGGTCGCATATATATAGTCTGCCCTGGATAAAACTCCCATAGTACTTAGAAAGACCTGATTTTTCATATAACATCACGAGCGCAGTATACCAGGCATACTGTATATAAATTCCTTGATTTATGTAAGACGTTATTACATGATACATTTTTTTTATCAATATTTTCTTACAAAAAAAAAAAAAAGCCTGTATAATACAAACAAAGAGCGTGGAAATTTTCTTATAAAAAATGAAAAATTGAATGCAGTGTTCAACAATTTGAAATTTTGTACCGTGTAATTTCACTAATTTAAGCTAAAAGTAGAGTTCCTATGAGGTTAATCCTATCAGTTGAGTTAGTATTTTTTTAAAATAATTCAAGTGGTCCTCCATATCAAATCGAAATCCAAAAAATTCTATCTCACATAGGTTTGCCAGAAAAAATTCCAAAGTTACAGCAAACGTGTCGTTTACAAAGAATCTCGAATATCTTAAAAATAAAAGAAAAAAATACACCGTTAGGTGGTATGAAAAATATAACGATTTTCTATCATATAGAAAAAATATTAATTCTTTGGTTCTATGACCAACCAAATTTTTTGGCTCCAATCCATTTTTCCGTACAAAAATAAAGAAAACCTCTTATGGGAATGAACATTGCTAGACTGTTATTTTTTACGGATAAATGGATTCGAGCGAAAAAAAATAATTGGTTTTTGGTTAAAGCTCGTGTCACAGAACATCGCTATATTTTTTTCATATCACCTAAGACCTAGGGTTTATTTTTTCGAGATATTCGAGTGTCTTGGTTATATAGGTAAGGCCTTAATTAAAATGTTAAGCGACTCGTTTACTCTGACTTTGGATTTATTTTCTGGCAAACGTTTATGCGAGATAGATTTTTTTTTCGGTTCGATATACGGTGGATCACTTGAACGATTTTTAGAAAATACTAACTCATTTTTTTTCGTGATAGGAGCTCTACATTAAGATAAAATGGTCCATTATATAATAATAATTGTTCATTGTATGCATCATGGGTTTAAAATCTCTTTAATTTCGCTATATAATAGTTGGTTGTTATCATTTTGTTCTTATTTTCCTTTTTCTCCTTCTCCTTCTCCCTCTTTCTTTTCTCTTTTTTACCCTCTTTTTTTCTTTGTGGCCGGCGGCCCACATTTGCCCCGGCGGCCCACTTTTGTCGCGGCCCACCGACCCACGCTCGGTGGATCGGTAGGCCAGTCCGTGCCTGTGTATAATTATTAAAGGTAGAGTTACTAATTAATGAGTGTTTGTGCGTACAAATAATTGACAAATAAGACATAATTATTAAGGGGCATTCACAAAGTCTTAAGACCACATTTAAGGCTCGATAATTTAAAGCTTGATTTTAGGCGTGTTTTTTAGACCCAAAATTTCTGGTCTTAAATTATTGAGTCTTAATTGTGGCCTTAAGGCTTGTGAATGCCCCTTATTAACATTTTAATATCAATGAAATCCATTTCTTCCGCTGTCGATAAAAACTAAAAATTTGCGAATAAAGTATTCATGACTGCCAAATAAAACAACATTGAACATAATGGGGGTGATTCACGAAAGAGTTACCTAGAAAGTTATCCAGGTTTCTCACTAACCGCGGTTAGCGCCAGCCTAATTCATTACACTAAACGTTAGTGAGAAACGTGGATAATTCCCATCGTGAATCGTGCTCATTATTTGATATAAATATATGTGTATATATATTATGTATATTATAGAGCGTCATTGGTAAATAACAATAAAAAAAATAAATTAAAAGCAAGTTATATAATTTTGGTCAGAATAATATTAATAGCATATTATTTATTTATTATACTATCATTTATAGCTAATACCATATAATTAAAATTAATTTAATATCAACAGTCTTTAATGGACAACATACATGAAAAATTTTTATTGCATAAATGAATAGAGGGTACCAAATTATGCTACTCCGGAATTCTTTCAGATTTTTTTGAGACCCAGAACTATTTTTAAATAATTATTGATAGTGCGGCCACGCCCCCTGGAGGCGTCAATAGTGGCTTCAAGTCAGCTGATTTTTCGGTGATCCCACCCGCTATACCAAACCTATGTAAAAAAAACGTGAATTCGTTTTTTCACCAAGAATAAGATTTTTCAGGGAAAATTCCTTTACGGAGCTTTGGTCCAAACTGAAAAATAAAGTAGATAATTCAAGATTTAGATTTTTTACTTGATTTATAACCGAGAAAAGTTAAAAAAAAACTTTGCTTCATTTTCAAGTGCAAGATGGACCTTAGCGACAAACAGTTGCGCAGCGAAAGCGCATCACTTGAAGCCTCCATAGGCGTCCAGTCTCCATCCTTTTTATTAAGGCTGCAGGGGTGCCAACTGAAATCACAGGACTTTCAATAATTATTTAAAAATAGTTCCGGGTTTCAAAAAAATCTGAAAAAATTCAGAGTAGCATAATTTGGTACCATCTATGCAGTAAATTTTTTTCATGTATGTTGTCCATTATAAAAAAATACATGTGTATGCTGTATATATAGTTTAAAATATTTCAAACCATTTTGATTTTTTTTTAAGTATAGCCACAACTTGTCTATTTATACTACTAATTATTTATTTAAAATAATTACGTTTTACCATAAATTAACCTATGTTAAAATGAAGTTTCACGCTTACGAATTTTCCATGCAAACTTTTTGAAAATTCTTGTATGTAATATGCCGCATAATGGACAACGTACATGAAATTTTTTTATTGCAGAAATGAATAGAGGGTACCAAATTATGCTGCTCTGAATTCTTTCAGATTTTTTTGAGACCCAGAACTGTTTTTAAATAATTATTGAAAGTGCGGCCACGCCCCCTGGAGGCGTCAATAGGCGTCCAGTCTCTATCCTTTTTATTAAGGCTGCAGGGGTGCCAACTGAAATCACAGGACTTTCAATAATTATTTAAAAATAGTTCCGGGTTTCAAAAAAATCTGAAAAAATTCAGAGTAGCATAATTTGGTACCATCTATTCATTTCTGCAATAAAATTTTTTCATGTATGTTGTCCATTATGTCTCTCATGTCTGTTTTTTATGAATAAAAATATTTAAAAAAGAGTTAAATTTAATCAATTTAATTTAAAATGTATATTTTTCAAAATATTTATTACGCATATATGCATATATATACACATACATTGTATAAATGTATAATATGTTAAGTTTAAATATAAATTTGTAAAATATATGTAAATAATATTCTGCTATGTAAAGCGTGTCAGTACGTACATGAATATTACATTGTTATTAATAATTGAAGTATGCATTATTATTTTTAAATATATTAATTAAAATTATAAAATAGTAAATGTAAATAACTCTTTTACTTATATATTTTTTATATAACATAACCAACTTAAAGAAATGACAATAGACTTATTTCTACCCTTCCTAATGAAACGAGCGCCCTCAAGCGTTAGTTAATCCTGGCTATGGCTAATTCATGCTCGCGCGGTTTTAACTGAGGACTTTACTATAGAATACATGATATTGTGTCGCTTACAAGCGGTTCTTTTATGTATTGGGTAACTGTAACTGTATGGAGACCTTGAATGTATATAGTAATATATATTATATATATATATAGAGAGAGAGGGTGAAAAGGAGGGATATAGGGGGTGAATCATCATCCCTTTTTCTCATCATTATAAACTCCCCTATATATATTATAACATAGCATCACGACTACAGCCTCACCCCCGCGCCCAATCCTGCAAACGGTACCCTGCAGTACAAAGGTTCACTGGAGCGCATGTAATAGTATATGCTATCATCAACTATAATATATATGACGTCATTTAAATACGATATTTTACATGTTATATGTATTTATTTTTAGTTAAAATATTTATATATTATATATATATATATATATATATATATATATATATATATATATATTTATATAAATTTATGTAGAAAATTGATATTTTAAATTAAAAAAATATTGTAAATGCAAATAATAATAAATATTTTATTAAAAAAATGAAGTATATATAATATATATATATATATATATATATATATATATATATATATATATATAATTATATATATATATATATATATATATATATATATATATATATATATATATATATATATATATATATATATATATATATATATATATATATATATATATATATATGTGTGTGTGTGGTAAATATATTCATAATATATATTTTTCTTAAAATATAGATTAAACATTAAATACAAAATATTTTAGTCGACAGGTATAATATACTATAATTTAAATTTTCCTTTTTATCACACATGTATTTTTTTACTTCCCCTCCCTCCACCTTAATTCTTTGTTATCAACTTTATCTCATGGAACTGCAGCTTGAAAAAATATTAGTAAATGATAAAATAAACAAATCATACTATCCGAAAGGTGTATTTTGCAATGCTTGATAATTGCAGTTAAGCTATAGCTTAATAATATCATCCAGATGCAGTATTTTATAAAATCATATGGTTATAAGAGAAATCATGATCTTTCAGCCCAAATTTCTTTGCTTATCCTTGAATTAACTGTTATTATTTTAACATAACCTTTAGCCAAGAGATTCAGATGGCACAGTACACTGTTTGCATGCGGAAGTGCTATTTTGCAGCCTTGGTAATCTCCACGCCTTGTAAGTATGCAACCATGACATAAGTACACGTAAGAGGAGTTGCATAATCAACAAGGCGTACATTATACTGTAATTTACATAAAACATTTATAATATGTATGTTACAGTTATCAATGGTCATAATTCACGAAGGAATATATAGCCAGGTTTCTCACTAACCGCCTATATAACGTCAGCCTATATATAAATAACACTGTTACCTATATTGCAGAGAATGAGAAAGCTACATGGCTATCATATTTTTCTGGGAACTCCTCTGTAAATCAGGTACATTGTCACTATATTTTATATCCACATATAATACCAGGAGATTAACAAGGCCGCAAACAAATATATTATATTTAATAGAGTGTACACTTTGAAACTTTATCTTTTAATTGACTGATTTTCTATTAGGTTCACAAAACTGCAAATAGCAGAGGTATTGGCCGTTTTTTTGGCATTATACCATGTAGAAACAGTGCTGAAACGTACGTTACACATTTCTTACATCATGGTGTGATGAGTGCTGTACAATTAACTATACACAGAGAAAAAAAATCTAAGCTAAAGACGTTCCTTCAGTACGAAATGTCTGGTAATGGTACAGACAAGCGTTATCAAAGTGCAACCATACCCCTTAGAGAGGTAAGTTCCACCGATGCTATCTGCCGCTCTCTCTAATAATCTAATAAATAGAGTTATTGATGCGGGATAACTCGAAATAAATTATAAATTATATATATATATATATATATATATATATATATATATATATATATATATATATATATATATATATATATATATATATATGTGTGTGTGTGTGTGTGTGTTCTGAGAAAACCATTATTTACGACGTAAACATTACTTTAACCTTTTATCAGCGTAGTTTGAAAATAATTGCACTGCATGTTATTAACTAATATTTTACATCATAACTACGCTAGAGTCACATTGTGGAACCACGGTAGGTGCCTCAATCATTCCGCACGCATAGCCCCGTTACCAATATGATTACGGCTTGAGAGGAAGAATATTCTTTTCCCTCCCCCTCATCGTTGTAAAGCGCATTTTCTTGCTGCCACCGAGCATCTCCGTTCGCTCACCCTCCTCCCTCTGCACTCTCGGAACTCAAAACGCTAACATTTTATATTTTTATCTCCTACAGTCATGCAGGAGGAAAAAAAAAAAAAAAAATTGAAGACGAATCATTTTTTTTTTAATACTGTATATCTTTTTATTTTCCATTATTTTCTCAAGACTGCATGTCTAATGTTGAGAACTTTAATGTTATAAAAATTTGGAGCTAATATTTTATTTTGAAAATAATGAAGATTTTTATTAATTTTGTAATCCCATAGACAATATTTTAATATATTCGGTATGTATCACCATATTTAATAATATTTGAGCCCCTATTAGAATATGTACACATTAATACACAGAGGAGTGTGTTATGTTAATTTTTTTTTTAATTTTTTTTTTTTAATTTTTAATTAAACCCTATTGGGTACTTCTATTTACTAAATACATACTACTTGAAACCCCGAACCTTCCGAAACCCTAACTTGAGCGTTTCGCTGGCTCTTCTGGAACGTGGGCGGCCACGTCCTTGCAAATCCATCCCGGCATTTGCCTGCGGCTGAGGGAAACGTGGAAACCTCAGCCAGGATGGACGCTACAGCTTTTTGTCAATGAACCGAAAGTGCAATGGTCCAAAGCCAGGGGAACCACATAGTGGAAAAGCGCAACGTTTTACCCCTGGGTGGGAAACGTGGTTTTTGTTGAAAATGGTCACCCATCCAACTACTAACCACGCGCGGCGTTGCTTGACTAATTAAGGCTGAATATTTAGAAAAGAAGCAGAGATGAGCATTTAAATGGAGTATCTACCTCAATTTTTTTATTACAGATAGAGCGTGCAAAGTTATGCTACCTTGATTTTTTTTTTCAGATTTTTTAGAGCCCGGGAACTATTTTTAAAAAATTAATGAAAGTTATTTTTTGTGACGTCACGAGACGCCGCTCCTTAAGAAAAAGATAGGACTTGACACCTCGTGACGTCACAAAAAGGACTTTCAATAATTTTTTAAAACTAGTTCCCGGGCTCTAAAAAATCTAAAAAAAAATCGTGGTATAGCATAACTTTGCACGCTCTATCCATTTCTGCAATAAAAAAAAATTGAGGTCGATACTCCATGATATAAGAAATGAAAGAAAGACAATTTAAACAAAACTTCAGCTCAAGAAACCACTCATCAGGTATATACTTAAGGACACCACGGACGTTATCCCTGCTTTGATTGGGGGCGATGCCACGCAATATATATATAATATAGAGAAAAATTGAATTAGAAAATTTTGTGGATTGGTAGACTGGGAGCTCTTATATCTCTTCAAAAATTAAAAATTTGTATCTCTTAATTACTTTATTTCTTGGACCTATAATAAAAATATTTAATTAATTAATATTCTATTTAAAATTACACACTAAATTTGAAACACTTTCTTTAAGGATTGTATGCTTTCATTAACTCTCTTTAGTCAATACAGAATTTTACTGACAATTAGATTCAGTACTTATGTCACTTATGTGCAAAAAGTACTGGAATTAAGGTTCAATTAGTACATTTAAAATTTAATCTATTATGAGTCCATATATATATAATGGTCCTTACAGTAAGGTGAATATAATTATACTGAAATTTGCAGTAATAATTTCAATGAATAAGGTAGAGATAAAGTTCATTATGTCCAGAGGTGTACATAATAATGTAAATAAATTTCCATTGTATTTTATTGACTGTAGATTAACATTGTATCAAACTTGTTATCACAGCTATAACATGCTCGGTGCCGATTTTATCATGTATGGTAAGCTCGAATCAAACACGCACCGCTGCAGTAACAAGGTCGCACTTTCCAAGTCATTTAGCATCCACCATCAATAAATCAGATGGTGACGTCACTACTGCAGATTGCTAATAACCGGATGCTGCATTTGTAAAGTTGTACCAGAGAGAATATTTATTTAAATAAAATATTCTGTAGTTGTATTACTTGATAATTTATTAAAGTTCATATATATACACTCACTTTTGTTCACTTGTTGCACAACCATGATATTTGTTTAATGCTTTATTCAATAGGAAACAATTGTGAGATATTGATTTAGTAATACCAATATTATAGTAGCTTAGTTAAAATCAAAATCAATGCATTATCATTATAGTAAATGCAAGCGCGGACCAGAACCAAATTTCGGAAGAGGATTTCTTCATTAGGTCAATGCTTGAAAAAAAAATTTTGAGTGGGGGGAATGGTTATATTGCCTAAGATGTTAAATCCGAAATTTTGGGAGGGGGTTTGCAACTCTCCCAGCCACCCTTTGTATCCGCGCCTGATCAAATGTTCTGCTATTTTTTTTTTTTTTTTTTGTAAAAATAAACTGTCTAGTAACGAGTTAACATTATAGCAGTTAGGACTGATCATATTATCATAAATATAATTCTTTTTTATATATATATACATGAATACATAAAGCAGTTTTCCTTGATAACAAAATGCTTTTCCTTGCAGCACAAAATAGTATCTAAGAGTGAAGTTTCCAACCCCTTGTAGGTATGCAACAAGTACTGCATTTTCATTGATAACTTTTTAATCGATGATGAATGCCTGGATGCTGGTTCTTCTAAATCTTTGATGTTAAATACAATTACATAAAAAATACTTTATAATTCTCATAGTGTACCGTCGTCACCTTGGAAAATTATACTTTGCAGCCTTGTAATCATCATGCCCCATAAGAATAACACAGGGCATGGTGATTAACAAGATTGCAAGTAGGAAATTTTCCAAGGCGACGAGTGTACATTTCGAGATAATGGAAACGTTAACTCTGCGCTACTTAAGAGCTCTATGTATTATATATTATAAGAATAAGTAATAATAATTAATCGTGTATTCAAATGACAAAGTGATGCAGGTTTTTAATTTTAGTAGAAATATGAAAAAAATATGTATATTTTCTCCAGGATGCATACTAACAATGATATTACTTTGTTCAACAAACTGATGAACAATTTTACTTTCCCATAAAATTTCCTTAGTCAGGTAAAGAGATTGCAATAATTTTATTGTGGTAATATTGCCATCTAAAAAAAAGGAAAATTCTAAGACGTAAAAGGTATAATATGATAGTAAGGGCTTATAATAATGTGACATTCATTATTATTTTAAGTGCTGTAATTTGGGGCTATATATTTTTAAATCTTAAATTTAAAAAAATTGTATGGAATCATATATATCCATCGTGCAGTTTTCTTAGTGACCGCGCGGTTAATGTCATGCATTGATTTAGACTGACAATAAACGTGGTTATTGAGAATATTAGAAACCTGGATTTCTGAGCAACTCCTTCGTCACGCCAATTAACACTATGTATATTCATTTGACCAGAACCAAATTTCGGGGGGGGGGGAGGCTGTGTCTTTAAGGCTAATGTCAAATTATTGGAATTTGGGGAAATGCCTACATTGCTCCTGTTAAATTCAATTTAGGGTGGGGGCTAAAGACCCCCAGCTATTCCTTCCTGGATCCGGGCCTGATTTAGATGAGAATTACTAAAATGAGTGCTCTTATTTTTCCACAAGTGTCAAAACTGTATATATTTTTCTGTTAATTGAAGCAATAAGCAAATCAGGCAGAAGGAACGTTCTTGATCTTCTGAAGTGTACGCATAATATTCTCCATATAATAATGATATGTTTAATTAAAATAATTTTGAATAATGAATAATAATTTCTGAACTTATTTTGCAGTTTATGAAATTTTATGTTACTGTAATATGTTCCTGTTTATTTTGCAGCTATATAGTAAATGTTGACATATATATAAAGGTGCGGTTTCGTATATAAAAGGGGTGTGGCTAGAAGGGGGCGTGTCCTCCTCCTGATTATCACATGTTGGCCCCACCCCGCGGCGACTGAGCAGCTGTTCTCTACACGCAGGGTTCCGCCCCGCTCATGCGCGGCTCTCAGCCTTCACAACGGCAGTGACCGACTCGTACTGTAACCTGCTGATGCGTCAAGCAGGCCTGACGACACCAGACCTTGTAGACTAGCATGAACTCTCCTCTAAGATTACGTAAAAATAAAATTATACCTTCTCGTCCAACCTCATATTGTTATATAAATTTCCATCAAAATTTGATAGAATAAAAAAAAAAGGTTATATCGATATTAATATGTCACTTAATGTGATATGTTACAGGTATATGCTGGTATTACATGATTAAATTATTTTTAATGGCATATAATATTTGTTATTTTCAAATTTTGTTGCAGTTGTGGCTAGTTTTGACATCATGCAAGAAATTTTTATTTTATTTTATTTATTTTTATTTCATTCGAACAACTGGTTGTACAATTAACAACATGGATCACGTCAAATATTCAATATATATGTAAAAAAAAGATAATCACACACACACACATACACACATTATCAGATTATCAACAGCTAGGACATACAATTAATATTACATTTTTATTATTCATTTTAAATATTGATAATAATCTAAGGCTGTATATTATGCATACTAGTTATATTTTCTCTCATTTTATTACTAAAATAAAGCTTAACAGAATAAAATTCTTTGTCTATAAGTATATTTTTAAGTTGATTCTTAAAACTATTGTCACTCTGAATCTCTTTTAAATAACTATTAGGCAAAAAATCATAAATTTTTGAAATTTGATACAAACAACTCTTCTCAAAAAAAGCTGATTTATAAATGTTTCTCAACCCTAATATGATTTTTGTTTCTAGTATTATACATTATGAAAGTTTTCATTATATATGACTCAATTTATGTAACTCTGACTGTAAATGAAATGAATGTATTTTGTACTAGCGAAAGCTAAATAAAAATACTTACTTACTTTTACTTACTTACTTACTTACTTACTTACTTACTTACTTACTTACTTACTTACTTACTTACTTACTTACTTACTTACTTACTTACTTACTTACTTACTTACTTACTTACTTACTTACTTACTTACTTACTTACTTACTTACTTACTTACTTACTTACTTACTTACTTACTTACTTACTTACTTACTTACTTACTTACTTACTTACTTACTTACTTACTTACTTACTTACTTACTTACTTACTTACTTACTTACTTACTTACTTACTTACTTACTTACTTACTTACTTACTTACTTACTTACTTACTTACTTACTTACTTACTTACTTACTTACTTATTAAGAAAGTACTCAGGATTTTTGCGTTTAAACATGCAACGTCAACATTCGCAACCGTTTAAAATGTGAAACACAAGAATCATATTTTTTAAATCCAAGAATGGTTCCAAGTGATCTCTTTTGAAGGACAAATAATCTATTCATATGAACAGCTTCATTTCCCCAAAAAATAATACCATAAACAAGATGAGGATACACAAAAGCATATAGTAAATAGTCTTTAAAGTATCTTGAGAAACTTGATCACGCAATGAATATAGTATAAAATTTCCTTTATTCTTTTACAGACCTCATTAATATGCGTTGTCCAGTTCATTGTTTCATTAATATGGATTCCTAAATATTTAATACATGATACCCTCTTTATTGATTTATTAAAAAACTTTATTAAGTAACTAAAATCAGACTCACTTCTCGATGAGTGAAAGCAAATGTATACCGTTTTATCTTTATTTAATATTAGCCTATTTTGAGTATAACAGTAGACTTCAACTACCTGGACAGTTTTGTTTGCTATATTAATGAGTTCTTCCTCCGAATTGATATAGAATTTATTTTAATGAAAGAAATTAATGTAATAAATATGATTTTTCTATCTTACATATAATATATATATATATATATATATATATATATATATATATATATATATATATATTATACCTAATATTTTAATTTTTTTTGGTCAGTATATAAAATACTAAAAAAGGTAAAACAAAATTGTAAAATTAAAATGTTAACATACAATCCTTAATAAAAATAACGTTCCTCTGGTTTATGCAATATAAATAATATTTTATTAATAACTTTAGTATATTTTTAAGCAAATTATCAAAATCTTCTGCACAAAAACTATTGTTTTAGAACGTATGTTTGCCTCTTCCATTGATAACCGTGAGATTTTGCCCACGAGAGCCAATAAAATAATAGGTCTGTTCGTAAATACACAATCAGAAAGAATCGATTATTTACTAATTACGAACAGACCTATTGTCATTGTTGGCGCATCACTTTTAAAGTCATCTCCACTTACCGTTGATTTGACGTCACGGACCTTTTCCTTTGTCCTCCAATACAATACTAATAGAAGGGTCACGTGACGTCAAACCAAAGATAAGTGGAGATGACTTTATAATTAACGGTATTTTCCCATCAAATAACGTAAATCAACAACTGCCCCGATTCACCGAACGGGCATTAACTATATAATATTTAATTGTGATAAATAAGAATTTTAACAAATGTTATTAACTTTTAATTTTAGTTGCTGTATTTTTTTATTTTTAATTAATATAGCCTAAATGTTAATGCAAATGTTTATATATTATGTTAATATTTTATAATTCATTATAAATTGAAATTGAATTCATTCAATGGGGTACTGACCGGTATTTGAGTTAGCAATTCTAGTAAAAAGTACTGTGAATTCTATGAAGAACGAGCCCCATTAGAGCACTCTACGACAATTTGCTGATTGTATGTGAATTTTTAAAACTTTTTTTGATGACCTCATACCATTGAATCTTAAATACGAAAATGCATCAGTTAACATTGCTAAAATGAAAAGTTATTGAGATAGGAATTTGAAACCTTCATTATCGTGATTCTAGCACCTAAAAACCTTGCAAATGAAGTTTTGGTTACATTTCAATATTAAGTATGGGATTTGGCAATGTTAACTGATCTATTTTCCCATTTAAGATTCAATGCTATGACGTCATTTTTGAGAGGTTTTAAAAATTCATATAAAATCAAGAAGAAATTGTCGTAGAATGCTGTAATAGGGCTTGTTCTTCATGAAATTCTCGTGCCTTTTGAAATGTTGACAAAAACTTGAAACTTTTTTTTTGGTCAGTACCCCATTGGATTGAAAGTTATAAAAAATAATGTTATTTCTTATTTTCCTTTCCTTTATGAAAGTTTTTTAGTAAATGAACAAATAATATAAAACAGTGATCAAAAAATCTATTTCTTTGCATGCAAGTAACATTTAATTCAATTCTCAATTCGGTATAATATGATGTATATATTAAGTACTATTAACAATAAGTCTAGCTATATAAATCAAGACGATACTGAAACTGCCTGGTTATACAATATAATAAATATATAAAAATAACATGCAAAATATCTTGATAATATAATAAATAGCATCTCATTTACATATATGTTGATATGCAATGCATTACATCCTTTTATATATATATATATATATATATATATATATATATATATATATATATATATATATATCTGTGTGTGTGTGTGTAGGAAAATAAATTACTCAGGCTTACACCATCTTTATAACATGCATTCAAAAGAAAATTTCAAACTCATGTGAAAAAGCTACCAATATTTCTCTGTAAATAGATACTAGAAAAATTTGAATCAACGATCATATTATTTTTTATGCCATTACACTTCTGCGTGTGACAATTTACTATTAAAATGAAAAATTCAAAGTATTTTACTAAACCTATTTTGATGGAAATAAACATATTTGTGTTTGTTGTATTTTGTCATCTTGCCTAAAATTTATCTAAAAACTGATGTCCCCTGTTTAAGAGTTTTCCAAACTCTAGCGGTATATTTTATATAATATAGTCTATGTAAAGTGTAATATATATTTATGTTTTTCTGAATAAAAAAATTAAAAAAAAATACACCAAAAATATGGATAAGCACCATTTAATGATTCTATAAAAATTCTCAAAATATTTATATATGTACAGTATATATTATATAAACACAATTTTTGTGTAAAATATGTGTATTATATTATTAAAAAAAGGAAAAGCGAACCTCTAAATTTAATATTTCATCGTTACAAAAGAAGATGTATAAGTCATATAAGTTTTTTATGGGGTCACATATTTTCTTTAAAAATTATTAAAAAAAAATACTATAGTAGAAATGTTAACGATAATGTATCCTATTGTATTATACGTATAATATTTACAAAGTCAATAAGATTTAACTGACTTAAAATGTAAAATAGTGTTATGTAAAAGTATTGAGTCAGGATTTGTGCAGAATTTTCTTTGTTACGTTGATGTTACAAGCGACAATGTAGCCACCTGTCATAAATCTACCTTGTCGCAGGCTCGCGGGCAAGCAAACAGAGCGCTCTTGATTTACGAGTTCCCAGCAGTGCCCATTCGTGCATGATGCATGTATGCATACCAGCAGTAATAAATTTCTACCAGACCTTGTTTGTGGCTTTATATATTACACGTGCTATCACATTTTTTTAACATGTATGATACTGTAAAATTATTATGACACATTTCTGGCACCAGAAAAGTTTGTCTATGATATTTTTTTAAAACATTCTCTATTTTTGAATTATAATGTATTTAGAAATATATTTTAATTATTTTTGTAAAATAAGCAGTTTTAAAAGGACAAGAGGGAACTTTTTTTGAGTTTTTATCATGATAATTTATTAATAAAAGGTCATTAACTAAAATGTGATAATTCTATTAAGATAAATTACAATTTTGGACTCATGCCCACATTATAATATTATTATACAGATATACAATACGTCAACACGCATCTAAGTTTGTTGAAGATTTTAATGATTGATTTGATTTCAAGTGGAGATTTGGATCATTTAATTCTTCCATATATATGCATGGGTAAACTGTATATATGTAACTTGATGCAATTCTGAACCTTATTTCAATAGCTCATAAGGATTAAAATTCCATCAAATATCGTAGTTACGTGATTTGCATTCTGAGGTGACGATACATTGAAAGAAATATACTTTTTTTTGTATCAGCTGGCGCTTAGACCTCAAATTTAATATCGTGCAGATACACTGAACCCTGATGATGGACTTGTTCACCCTATGAGATATGAATTATGCATGCAGCAGTTATCACAAAAATAGAGCAACGAAGGATCCTTTACATCCATTGTAGATAAAATTACATATACAGGGTGTTTACTTTGATTTGAACGTTTTAAAGTGATAATTAAGGAATGAAGTTCGATGGTAATACAGACATGTCATACATCAAATTAAAGCTTAAATTTTAATATTTTTAAAACTTGCATCATAAAAATTACATGTGCGGACTTGTCTGTTTTTGAGACGGAAAAGAAACAAAAATGAGCTGTTTTTTTGTTCAAATATCGGTGGTATCATGAAATTAAATGGCATTTTAATGTGACTGATCACAATGTGGAAACTTGTCAGGATGAACGCCACATGCATCTTCAAATTTTTTCAATGAACCAGAAACAGAAATGGAATGGTTAAAATTCGTAGAGAAACCACATTGTGGTAAAAAGCGTTACCCCTGGATGGGAGAAGTGCAATTTTTGTTTAAATGGTCACCCATCCAACCACAAAACAGTCTTGTGTTGCTTTACATTGGTGATCTAAGGAAAATTGACCAAACGCATTACATATCACTCCCACACCAACCTTGCAATCCAGTGAAGGATTCAACAGTTAATTTCATGTTACCACCGATATTTGAACAAAAAAACGGCTCATTTTTGTTTCTTTTTCGTCTCAAAAGAAGACAAGTCCGCAGATGTAATTTATGATGCAAGTTTTGAAAATGTTAAAAGTAAGCTTTAATTTGATGTATGACATGTCTATATTACCATCGAACTTCATTCCTTAATTATCACTTTAAAACGTTCAAATCAAAGTAAACACCCTGTATATATATATATATATATATATATATATATATATATATATATATATATATATATATATATATATATATATATATATATATCAGTTTGCTTATAAGTATGACCGTTTTGCTGTTGGTTTTTCTCTCGTTCATGCTAACCTATCAATTGCTAGATTTTTTTAAGAGAGAGAGAGAGAGAGAGAGAGAGAGAGAGAGAGAGAGAGAGAGAGAGAGAGAGAGAGAGAGAGAGAGAGCAGATGGCGGACAGGTATGTATGCGAATGATCGAGAGAGAGACCAACAGCAAAGCATCAGTGATAACTGACCAACGTAATTTCAAAGTACAATATTTATTTTGTTGTACTTTATTTTGTGATAAGCACTGTACCTTATTTTCAATCGTTGAATGCGATGCATTTTTTTTTTTTAACAAAGCAAATTTTTTTAATTCCATGTAACAGAATTTATCTCTGTAATCTTAAGCTTCCGTTATGTTTTTTCAATGTAAAATGTCATGAGTCTTTCTGATAGAAATTAAGTGCCTTATGCCAAACTTATAACTCCCGTCTCACAATTTTCAAATGAAGTTCATCATACAAAATTTAGAGGAAAATTTATCCCACTTCATCTTAGTCACTATATTTATAGAGGTTTGAAAAGGTGGGCCATCGAGAGGGATTACTACAGTCAAATTTATGTAACATTCCTGCCGGAAGTAACCGGAAGTTAGAGGTTTCTGGTCGTCAAATTCACGTCTGAGTCTTGAAAATTTGCAAACATTTTAGCATTCTTCTTACAAACCTGTAGCCAGAATTTTAAAACAAAAATACAAATAGAAATGTCAGAAACCTTTCACTTCCGGCTACTTCCGGCGGTTTTATCAAGTTGATTTGACTGTAGTAGTATCAGAAGTTGAGAAAATGACCAATGCAGTGACGACAAAAAGGAGGAAGAACTGACCTTTAAATTGCTGAAAGTTAAATAATGGATAATTTTTTTTATTTCAGAAATAAATAGAGGGTACCAAATTATGATATTCTGAATTTTTTTCAGGTTTTTTGAGTCCATGAACTTCTTTTAAAACATGATTGAAACTGCGGTCACGCCTCCTGGAGGCGTCAATTGGTGTTTAGATCCTATCTTTTTAAAAGATCCAGAGGAACCCAATAGAACTTGCAGAACTTTCTATGTAATAAATATAATTTCTAGAAATAGTTCCGGGACTTAAAAAAAATGTAGTGACATAATTTGTTACACTATATATACATTTATTTTTGCAATAATAAATTTTCATGCAGGTTGTCTATTAACAAATCCATTGATACAAAAATTGCAAATCCATTCCTAAATCATATGAAAAAAAAAAAAAAAAAAAATCAGATGGATAAAAAAATATTAGATTTTATGTTTACTTATATAGTTACTTTATATTTATATTTTTTAAAAAATGTATAATACTATATAAAAATCAATGTACTGTACAATCATTTTTAATTACTTTATATAGAGCTTTAAAAAAAACTAAAATATAATGAAAAATTCATGTCAAGCGAATGTTAAAAAAAAACTGAAAATCAAGTATATTGTAAGATAAAAGAATTTAAAAATAAAAAAATTTACAGAACGTAACGAGGGAGTAATGCACGCGGGTGTGCATTTTAGATAGGCGAAGCGGATAAGCGCGTTTATTACTGCAAGCCACGTGCCTCGAGGGTGTGTGCGCACGTCACACAGTAACGTGGCACGTGGCAAGCTCGTGTCTCTCACGTGATAGCACTAGACTTCTAGAACGGAAAATATTACATGCTAATAATCTATAAAAAAAAATATTGATGTCTCTCTTTTATATATATTAAATTTTCATCACTTTACGTTATCACTGTTTTAATCTTTAATAAAAAAAGTATTTAATATTGTATTAGTTAACATTATAATATTTTATAGATACTTTATTGATAAACATATTAAATTGAATAGTGATTAACTACTAAAACACGAAAATAAGTAAGCAAGATTTATTAAGTCTGTTCGTAAATACACAATCAGATTAAAAAAAATCGATTATTTGTGATGAACCTTTTGTTCCATGTACAGTACATACATCACAAAAAATCGATTCTTTCTAATTGTGTATTTATATGAACAGACCTAATATTTTAGAAAAATATATTGTCTAATTCTAATTAAAAAATTAAAAAAAATCAAGTAATTTAAATATTAATTTTGTAGAATTAAAATTATTACAACCTTAAGTGATTATATTTTTTTAATATTAATGAATGTTTGTATAGAATTTCTTTCTTACGTTATAAACAAAAAATTATTTAGAAAAAAAAAATAAATAATACAACTTCGTTTGATTGATAAAGTGAAGAAAATATTCTTAAAATTCTATGTAACCTTCCCCTGATTTGTAACATTTTACAAGTTTTATTGACACCCTCTTTTCTCTATGGAATAAAAATACTCGTGTATTATACTGGGGAATCCATTCAAATAAAATACTCTTATATATTCTATAACTTCTTTATGTTCAAGTGTTATGGTGAAAGAGGAAGGAACGATTTATTACTTTCGAGAACCATCATATTTCTAAATGTGAAAGGTTGCAGACATACAATATGTATGTGGGTAAAAATAGCAAACACTACTGAAAACATCAATGAAGTGGTGTATATTTCTCTATGTTATTTTCAGTACAGTATTGGGAGAGAGAGAGAGAGAGAGAGACTTAAAAATTATATAAAAAATGCAGCAGGGTGGGAGAGTAAAATTAAATAATAAAAAAACGAGGGGGGAGGGAGAGGTCTTTTGGAGTAGAATTAACAAAAGAAGCGGCAAGTTTTGCTGCCGTAAAGGTGTTGTAAAATTCTGTTATTAACATTATGATTATTATACTATACATTTCTTAAAGTTAAGATTTGTATTGAAAGTAACATAAGTTCAATATATATAAAAGAAAAATAGGGGATGTAATATATATACTGTATAATAAGGGTTGTCACATGAATTTTTGCGGGGTGTTAAAAATTCCGCGTGTATCCTGCAAATACATATAACACCTGGTTACAATAAAAAAAGGTTGTGTACAGATTCTCTTGCGGCTTTGTTGTACGGAGCTGCGAGTGTTGCGGCTTTGTCGAGTGGATCACTCGTATATTACACGCCGTTTATCACTAACACGAAGGAAGTGGTTCAAAAATAGAGGGAAATTTAAAATAATATTAATAATTTACACATTTAAATATATTTTTTTTTTACTTGAAATATGACTGAAAAATTAATTTAAATTATTGCAATGAGTATTATTAATTTTTGTGTAACTAAACCCAGATTTATTATACGGGTCTCGGTATAGAGTGCACTATTAATTTTCTCCTGAATCATAGTGAATCTGTGGCTAGGATTTGCGAGTCCTTTCCATGGCTTAGCAATTTTTTTGTTTTTGAAGTCTTAATAACTATAATTAATATTTGGTTATATAATTAATTAAGTTAATTCCACTCTTTATTTTAATTATATTTAATATATTTTTTTAAGTAGACAGAGACCAAGATAAAGATAATTAATATAATTACTATCCTTAATCAATTACAAAAAAAAGGTACTATAAACAAAACATTAAATAATTTTAAATATTTATGAAAGTATTTATTATAATACATTTTTACAATACTGTATAACAATCATAATTTTGTATTAAGGCCAATTTCAACCAATATATGCCTTTTGTATACGCCAATTGTTAATTATATTCAATCAATATGCAGTGAGTTGTGCATATATTTTCCTTTGATTTTGAAACATCACAAATTATATATGGATGATTGGTTACAAATACATTAATATATTATAACATTACAAAATTACTATAATTTTATTCTATTCTATATATTTACAATAAATTATAACAATAAAAGTCTATTTGTCAAGTTTTTGATATCTTTATATTATAGTTAGACAATAAATTATATCCTATTATCATGAGCACATCTGTCGTATTAGTCAACGTTACATTGAGATTTGGCGTGACCGAGGATGTCATTCCGGCGAGACTAATTCTAATTCGTCTTTGTTGTATTCTGTACCTCCGAGATCTCGAGAGCCGTGACGGAGTCTGATTTCACGCGGGGCGAGGGCATCAGTGATTGAGATACAGAATGTTATTGAACTTGACTGCGAATTTGTGTTATTTTTTATTTAAATAACGATTGTTTACTGGGTTAAGTAGCAACAATATTTAAAGAAGGGAATTTAAGATAAAAAAAATACAGTTTAAAACATATTTATGAAAAAAATAACCCAAAATTTGGTTTAAAAAAATGCATAGATCTGCATTTTATATTGATATTATAAATACCAACTACTGGAATTAAAATCCCTTCTTACTCATTATTTGTATTATTATATGTCTGATTTTATGCATGTAATATATTATATTATACAATATTTACTTTTATTTATTCATATAAACTAAAAATGTGTACATAATTATGTTAAATTATAACAACATGTCAGTCAAATTATTTATAATTAAAAATTATGTAATTATAGAATAATTTTCAAAGAGTTTATATTACTTTGGTCGTATAATTACAAAATATATTTATATATAATTGCATAAACATAAAAAAAATGTTGTAAAAAGACAGAGTACATTTTTTTCAACCTGAAAAAAATATTTATCGTTGCTGCAAGAAAAATACAAACGTGATATATAGGAATATATAATTAATTGGGCACGAATCAAGAAGGAAGATCTACGTTTCTCACTATAAACCACGTTTAGTGTCATTGAATTTAACTGCACGGCTTTAAATTTCTGGAAACTCTTTCATGAATTGCCTCCATATAATATAATATATAAAAATTAAATTAATATTTTATTTAAAATTAAATAAATACATAATAATATCATATATACCAAAGCTACAAAGTTAAACGATGTGCACCCAAGTGAAAATTAAAAAAAAAAAGTTTTCTTCTTCATGGAAATAATTTATAAACGTGTTAATTACGTATTTTAACACAACGAAAATAGCTTTTTCCTCTCTTTGTTACAGCATCACATACACGCACCACGCACAAGCCAGCAGCATTGCCCTCTCTCTCTCTCTCTCTCTCTCTCTCTCTCTCTCTCTCTCTCTCTCTCTCTCTCTCTCTCTCTCTCTCTCTCTCTCTCTCTCTCTCTCTCTCTCTCTCTCTCTCTCTCTCTCTCTCTCTCTCTCTCTCTCTCTCTCTCCTCCCTCCCTCCCTCCCTCCCTCTCTCTCTCTCTCTCTCTCTCTCTCTCTCTCTCTCTCTCTCTCTCTCTCCACTTGATATTTGCATGTTAGCTGTTAGCCAGGCAGGCAAAGGGTGAGAGGGTGATGCAAGTATTAAACCAGAAGTTGGCGCCACCGTAAAATCAACAACGTAAGTGGTAGAACGAGGAGAAGGGGGTTGGAGGGACAGAAGGGGGAGGGGGACACAACGTAATTACATTATCTCCGTGTCACTGACTTGAAGGCAACAAAGTAAACGGAAGGAAAAAATTATAAAAACTCCATGCTTGATACTTCATACATCGTATTTTATTACTTATCATTTTTCTGTAATATTATATATATATTAAAAAAATGACTTGCTAATTTTAAATAATATTTATACATAAAAATAATTTTAATTGTTTTTATCATATATGTCACTCTATTTTGTAAAAACAACCTTACGATGATGCTGACATATTACCTTAATGAGCTTAGGCAGAAAAGGTTATTATACTTATTATTATTTATTTCGTACCAATTTATATTTATTCAGAGGTTTACTTCTTGCCTCTCTGATGGTTGTGTTTTTAATATTTCAATTCATAAATTATTTATATTAACATTCTATTATATATTTATATAGAAATATATTTATTTATATTCTATTCTATTAATTTATAAAGAGTTACGATTTTGTGTACATAATAAATACATTACATATATAATATATATTATATATAATATGTAAATTGTAAAGGGTTGTTAAGTGTTAATATTTTAAATTATAATAAATTTATTTATAAGAAATTTAATGAAGTATAATAATATCTCAACCTTTGAAACGTGATGTCTATATAAAGTTACAAAGAATTATACGACATCTATTGGGAGGATACTATAATATGGGACAAAAAAACTTGCAACTTTTTTTTGTACTCGCACAGAGACTGTCAGACATACAAATATTATTCATAATCTATTTATGCTGATTTTTCATTCTTGTAACATTTGAATTGGGGCACATCACCATTTAAAAACGGGGAATGAATATAATTTTTTTTAAAGTTATATTAATTTATAATATTTACATTTAAAAATGAATAGAATTTAAAAATGAAGGCTCTAAGTGTTCCCCGTGGCGGGAAAATTTTCTCCATAAGCCATCATGTTAGAAAATTCAAATTTTTTCTCAGTAACTATTAAAGCAATCAATTTTTAAAACACCTTCTACCCCTCATTTAGGGGTCTTCTGATAATGAATTAAGAACTAATTTTTCCCTAAAAAAATTCTTAATGCCAAAAAAGCAATTTTTTTTACATAGGTTTAGATGGAACGGTGTGAACACCGTAAAATCAGCTGACTTGAAGCCTCCAACAGGTCAGACAGATCTAAGAATTATTTCTATATTTTTCCGATATATAGAGGACAAAGTTGGAGAAGTACTGCTCACACCTCCAACTTTAATTGTACCATACTACTTGGGTACGATTCACGAAGAAGGTAGCCAGGTTTCTAACCACTTTTTGTAGCTTAACCACGTTTAACTATACCTGCATGTTTTACGTGTAAACCGCCTAGGTAAGTGTGGTTAAGTTAATCGTGGTTAGAAACTTGGCTAACTGCTTCGTGAATTGCGCCCCTTGTGAATAAACACTGTATACTATATATAGTGGTTGTATAGTGGCAGCTCTTTTTATTTGCACCATATATAAAGGCTCTCATAATGCTTTCTGTTTCTATACCATTGTATTTTCATATATGAAAAATTTAATAAATTTAAAAATATATTATAATAAAATGTATGCATAAAATTGTTTGTGTTGCCAAAAAGAAGTAACATAATAAAATTCTAAAAATTGTACAGAACAACAGTGGGGTAAAATTTTTAATTGCTCTTAATATTTGTCTGATAAATTATTGAAAATACATCCACTATTGTGAAAATATTGCCTTTCTTGTCTTTTTTATGTGCACATATACATGATACATGTATAATATGTATATAATATAGCTGATGTTTGCAATTTGTCTAAAAACGGCGAAATAAATTTGAATTGTTCATTATGTTCATTAAAGCGTTACACCGTTAACTTAATTCTATTTTGTATTATAATGTGATGTATAATTATATTATGTATTTAATTATTGTATAAGAGCAGAATAAAAAGAGAGTGAGAGTGATATTATAATGATTAAACTAATAACAATTATATATACAGTATAAAAATTCTATCATTAATAGTATTTTAATTATTACATTATTCTGTGCTGAATAAAACAAAAAGGTTAATCTTGCTTCGTATCGTCCTTTCGTAAAAAATAGCTTGTAAACCTATTTGTTCTACAGGACCTCAATTATAACAATATATATATTTGTACGAAACAAAGCAAGTCTCCCCCCACTTCTAGTCTCCTCGAGCTCTACAAGGCGTGGACAAATGGGATGGCACGGCTGGTTGCGCAGAGTCCACTCGATTGACCGAGCGCCTAAAGGTCCGCAGCCCGCACGCCCTCTCGACATGCACTGGTTGCAGAAACACTCGGCGCTGTTTCTTTCTCCGCCTGCAGGAAACTAGGCGAAACGAGCCGCGAAATAACAATAACTCTTGATTCTACAGTCTTCACTTGTTCTCTTGACAAATATCAAGCAACAAGACGAAAAGTAAGCAGCTAACTCAATTAAACATGCGTCCAGATACGATTAAACACGTAATGTTTGGGTAACGAAGTGAATTGACCTTTAAAAAAAACATAAACATTTATTTTTTTCATAAAACGAATGTTTACATAATGATTTATTGTTTAAGTTAAATAATCTGTGTCATTTTTTATTTTTACGAAACTTTTGTAAACAAAATTACATAATTTAAAATCACTTTAAAATTTATTATTAATATTGTATTTACCATCTTTTTTGGTGTAAGCTGTAAGACTGTAAGAAATAGGTCAAATGAATTTTTGTTATATTATATAATATGTGATCAAAACTTAATCCATGATGAATGGAATTTGCAGTGTTTCCGGTAAATGCTTTGGTTATAGCCACAGAATGACCAACTTTTCATCTCCGACATTTGATATGCAAAGATCACATGCCTCGTTATTTTTTACAAAATATTAAAGCTGCTTATTTTTTTTGGGTCCGTTTTTTTTTAAATTAAATATATATATGTAGCCCCAGAGAGTTACCGAGTTCGAATCCAGGCAATCTCCCAGCCTCCTCTCCAGCCAGGATAATACCTTCAAGTCTTCTCAATTATACAAATCCACCGAGGGGGTTTGAACTCTGCTCCTTCTCACGCAACCATTTTAATATCTGATAACTTATCATAAAACAAACTCAGAAGCCATCAGTGTTTTGTTACTTTTGCTTACTATTATGAACACAAATTGTAATTTATGTTTGTTTAATTTAGTTTTAATAAAAGCAACTTATATTTCACATATTTATTCCAGTTATTTATCCATTTGTTTCTTTGGTTGCCTTACGTGCCTTAAATTGTACAGTTAAATATATTATTTGATATTAAGAATTAATATCAATCAAGTGTTAACATTTTTTATGTTAAAGAAAATATTTTGAAAAGAATTTGTTTTTTCCAAGCTTTCACCACATTTTTTTATTCTTCAGAGAGAGATGATTTTCCTTTTTTTTTTTTTTTTTTTTTTACAGATTCAAAAAAATTCCTTTTTCTTACAAATGTTTATTTTTGATAAAAGTGTATCAATTTTTTGTTATTTCTTGTTGAGCCTTCTTTATTCTCCTGCACGTATTCTGCAAGGTGAGTAGCAAATCAAGCCGAGGGGAAACCGTCTGACGTGATCGCTGCGTTGCTATGACAACAATCAATCACGTGGAACGAGTCTCAGAGAGAGATGATACAGAGTTGGCAGAGGGAGATGACGTTTCTAATGAAATCATTTGATTGGTGAGCTATACATAATGAGGAACACAGTTGTGGTTTTGACATTCAACGGAATTTTGATACCTGCAGCATGATATGAGATTGATAGGAACATTCACGCAAACCGATACAGTACGTTTTTAAAAACGTTGAAAAATAAGCAAATTTAATAATAAACAAATAAATAAATAAATAAATAAATAAATAAATAAATAAATAAATAAATAAATAAATAAATAAATAAATAAATAAATAAATAAATAAATAAATAAATAAACAAACAAACAAACAAACAAACAAACAAACAAACAAACAAACAAACAAACAAACAAACAAACAAACAAACAAACAAACAAACAAACAAACAAACAAACAAACAAACAAACAAACAAACAAACAAACAAACAAACAAACAAATAAATAAATAAATAAATAAATAAATAAATAAATAAATAAATAAATAAACAAATAAATAAAGAAACAAATAAACAAATAAACAAACAAATAAATAAATAAATAAATAAATAAATAAATAAATAAATAAATAAATAAATAAATAAATAAATAAATAAATAAATAAATAAATAAAATGCATTTTGCAGTTCCCAATATATTCTTTGTGTCTGAAAAGATCACGTACTACTTTCAAGTGCACCTTATCCTGTTGGAAAACAAATTCACAACAGTTTTGTTAAGTCATGTTCAAGAAGAAATCTATCGACAGGAAATAAATTCAAGTTGTTTTCTACCCAATGACGTCCAACTGATGACTCAATTCATTTAAAAAGTAATGACTACAAACTTCCTATAATAATGAGGTTGCTGCATACCATTTTTTTAGTAGCTCAATTGAAAGAGGAGGTTGAAAAATATAACTATGAATTTTATGAGATTTTTTTTTCCTACTGCATCATACCTAAAATAGGGATGAAAAGAGGTCACGTGACCTGAAGGCTTTGTCCGCAACGCCTATGACGTCATTACATTCTTTGGTTCAACTATATAATGCTTGTAAACAACCACGTTGCTATGGAAACAAGTACTAATTTTTAATAAACAAGCAACGATGCAATAATTGTTTACATGTGTTATATAGATAAACCAAAGAATTTTAATGATGTCATAGGCGTTGCGGCAGGCGCCTCCAGGTCACGTGACCTCTTATCATCTCCATTTTAGGTATGATGAGTACTAAAAAAAATCGCATAAATTCATAGGTGCATTTCTCAAACTCCTCTTTCGATTGAGCTACAAAAAAATAACATGCAGCAACCTAAATTAACAAATCGAGTTGAGCAGTCACTCATATAGTATGTCTTCACGGATTATGTGGAGACATGCTCTATGACGAAATGATATTTTCCAATTTGATGAAGTTTATGAACGAATTATAATGTACATATTTATTTTATATAAAAGATAATACATGGTTCTTGATGTCTAGAGCAACACTTTTTTTTATTTATATTGTGATATTTTTTCTATTTGATTAAAATAGTGGATTTTTAATGTATTTATATCTATAAATGTTTAACATGTTTTATTCTTTTTACTTTGAAACAGTAAAAAAAAAAAAAAAGACAATTCACCTCTCTCTTCTTTTCCTTGGCGCCAACTCTTCCTGAAGTTGCTTGCACCCAACTTCTTTGACAACGCCAACAAATGTAATCAAATTAATTTTAAATTTAGCTACACGTTTTTCCGCCTCGCTTCTCTTTCCTGTGTCGCTACGAACAAGTGTCGGGGAGAAAGGAGGAAACAGTGTTAAACTAGAAAGGGCGGTGGGGCGGGGAGGGAACCAAGCAGAAATAATCCAAACTCTGTCTTATTAATTCTTTATATATTTCAAGAGATATAATATAATACGTTCTTTATTATTAATATTATTGTTAATTTCATATTAAAATATTATGCTGAATTAATTTTTTAACTTACTAGTAGATAGACATAAGGCTGTTCGTATAAAATTCACAATAAAAAATAATCGATTATCATTGATGATCCTTATGTTATAATCAATAATAATCGATTATTTCTGATTGTGTATTTACGAACAGCCTTATAATATTAAAATCACAAGAGCGGTTACTTCGGGCATGGGTTTCATAGGAAAGACGGGAAAGTATATATCGATATCCTTTTTATTTCTCTCTCTATTTATTTTTTAAATTGATATGAAATTTCTATAAATATAATATACAGTATATATTTTTTTTTCATACAACAATCATGTATAATACCAAAATAAAGTGGATGATATTGTAAAAGGTATATTTGACTACATACCTTGTTTTGTGCACTGTACCTTACACACTCAAATACCCTATAAGTTCCTGTGATCCGTGTCTTTACTGAGCAACCCCTTTGTCCATATCACTATTAGCAAGCGATATACGATCAACCAACTGTAATTAACCTGTTTCTTGTACCATACACACGAGGACGTTCTACATATATCACAAGTTTCAGAGAACACCTTCATTCACTTTATACATGAGAAGAGGGAAATGTATGCTTAGATCTTATTCATAATATACCATCATCAGTATTATATTGAATGCATCTTAGACTCTCCTAGGTGATTATTATAAGGCCCCTCACCCCTATCTTTTTATTTTTTTGTTTCACCCTAGCTTATAATATATCCTTGTCATTAGATTTTATTTTACTTTCATGTTTTACTATATACTAAACATATATTATATATAAAATAACTTTGATCTATTTCCTCCTTAATAAACATGACATATAAGCTATACTATATATAGCTATATATAATATAATATGGTGAAGATTTTAGAAATTAGAAATATGGAAATGTTATATGTTATTAATAATTTAACTAAATTTCAACAACATTTAAAATAAGCTCTTATTTCATCTGTAATTATGACGCAATATATAAATTTATATATTAAACTTGACATGCAAAGTATAGTAGAAATAAAATGAAATTCTATAAACCCAAATATATCAATACAATATATTGAAAGATAAATTTCTATCATAAACAGTGTTTATATAGACCCTTAAAAATGAATCTCACAACTTTACATGCACTTCCAATCATATTATATATTTATTGTAAATTAATTGAAAAAAGTGGATTAATTAATTATCACTTATATGTATTATAGTAGTTTATTATCATAATTATGAACATTATCCGTAATTTTAGAGTCAAGATCCCAGTAAATTAAGCAACTCATACATGGTATAGGTAATATTATTATAAAATTAATATATTTCATCCAAGCATGCACTCAGTTTTGCCTACAGCATAACTACTGTATAGTTCCTATATAGATTAACTTTGGTTTGACGTCACGCGACCCTCTCATTAGAATTTTTTTGGAGGACAAAGGAAAAGGTCGTGACGTCAAGCCAAAGATAAACTACGAGAACTGTAGATCAAAGTCTTCTGCTCGTTGTTAGTAAACAAAGTATTGTTGTGTAATGTCTGTCGCGTGAAGGGAAAAACATGGGACGGTTGTTGATTTACATGGTAACTTATGGAAAATGACCGTTAATTATGAAGTTGAAGCGGTTGCCTAGCGCCAACAATGTCATTACGTTCTCTGCTCTGGTGGCAAAATTAGGCACTACGTCGTCCCATGTTTAACAATGAAAAAGGCTTCATGCGAGAGACATTAAAAAGAATGGTTTGCTACAACCATTGCGAGTAGAAGACTTTGCTGTAGATTATGCTAAAAATTCTTTATTTTTCATCCGAACAGCTAATAGTTTTAACTTTTAAACTTTTTTACAATACGATGTTCAAATTTAATTCCAATTTTAATTACATTATACTTAATTTAAATATATTTTACCTATTCTGCATTTTTGCATTCTTTTATTTGCAAATATTACATGGTAATAAATATAAATAAATTTGTTTATACTTTTTTAGAGTTAATAATAACAATTATTGAGTTAAAGGATACATTATAATATGGAAGGGAGATCAAAAAATAATGTGAACTGAAAAAGGCAAAAATGTCCATATACACAGATACCTTCAGAATTATAATAAAATATATTACAAAGAAAAAGCAATTGACTTCAGACATTTCAAATATATAAATATATATACCTTATATTTCTTGTATAATATTACATTATATAGAGCTGAGTAAACGAATGACAAGCAGGAGAAGAAGATTCTCTCAGAGTTTGCTCCTTTCACTCGAATGATTTGTCAAACAAGCGGAAAATGAATTTCTCGAGTTAATTTAGGAGAGAAATGGCAACAGTGGGGTGTATATATACCATCTTCTCTTCCTTCTACTGTATACGACGTGGGAGAGGTAGGTGGGATCAATCAGTAACAGCGAGGAATTAACGCACTCTTGCAAAACACTGATAAGATTAACAGCCACTCCATCTTGCACGCTTGCCAACCTCCGTAACGATATTTTCTTTTCCGACGACACAATTCTATATATTGATGTTCAAGTTGTTGCTTTTATTATACATAGTCTTATGGTGTCTTCAGATAACATTGAAAAAAAAAATGTTCCTTTAAAAAAATAACCAAACAAAAATTCTTCTTGAATATTATTTTTATATTAAAAATTATTCAAGTTGAAAAATTAATATTCTTTATAAACTTATAAAAAAAAAATTGTAAAATTTTAAAAATATATATGATATGTGCAAATTTTCATATATAATAATATTAAATAGTTTTAAAACATTAAGTACTGCAAAAAATGGTATTTTTTTTTATAAATAATTTCTCTAATTATGTCAAATAATTATACAATTCAAAACTTAATAAAAATTTTTTTTGCTGTGTTTCAATTTTTTCATTTATTTATTTTTTAAACTGGGGTTAAATATACTTTGTTCCTTTAGTCATAAATAACTGACTGTTGTGATCGATACATTGCTACTCTGATTCACATTTAACTTGATTTTCGTCATGTTTGTAACATCTTCAGTCATTGGTAGCTGGTTTGTAATGAAGAACTTTACTGGTCGACCCGAGCCGAAGGAGACCCGAGCGTTTCGACGAAATCCAAGTTAAATCTGAACCTTAGTAATATATGATAGGCCATGATTGCCCCTGTTTGGAATCGACCCACAAAAATACTAAGCATTGTTCTACGAAGAGTCGGGAATTTAATTTCAGTCACTGTCAGTTCAGCTGGCTCAATGGTAAAAAAATTCCATTCATAAAAATTATGAAAAAAATTGAAAATGTTAACCTCTACATCCCCTATCAGTAGGTAAAATATCAGATATACAAAAAAGAGCTAGTTTTCGAGTTATTAATTTTTAAAGTTCACAAATTTAATATGGAGAAATGGAACTTCTATGTTAAATTAGTAAACTTTAAAAATTAATAACTTGAAAAGTAGCTCGTTTTTGTATACCTGATATTTTACCTATATACTGATAGGGGATGTAGAGGAGAACAATTAAATTTTTTTTCAAATTTTTTATGAATGGGATTTTTTTTTAGCATTGGGCCAGATGATCCGTGTTATCTCTACCTTAAAGTATATAAAAAGAAAAAGAAAGGAAAATGGACTCTTGCAGGTTAAGTTTATAAAAAAATTTAGAAATATATAGATCAACAAGTGAAAGCTTTCCACCGGAGGTAGCCGAAAATACTACATTTTTTCAACTTAATTCATAATTCAATTTTAAACCTGAAAACTTTTACCGAGTCTTTGAATTTTCATGATCATAGTTCAGCCAAAATTCTTCCACTTCCGGTTACTTCCGGAGGTAATCTTTCATTTGTTGAACTGTATACACTGGGCATCAATTTTTGGTCGTGTATATGTTCGTGTGTACTTCAGCTCATGAAGGTTCGGTCAATATTGAGGTTCTTCGCTATAAACTCTTTAAAAACGAGTTGAAAAATTACATCTTCAATCTTCAACCCATGATCCTTTTTCTTTTCGTCTAAACCTAATCTTACGAGTATAATGTCTTTCTACCTCAAAAACATATCTTATTTATTCCTCGCTCAAAGTGAAGATGAAATGGAGACACAATATTTTTAGCATTTTATTTTCCTTGTAAGAGGTTGGCAATCTTGTCTTTTTCCCTCTAGCATGGTGCAAAATAGGAGGGAATAAGGCGAGGAGAGAACTTATTAGCGAGTAAAAGATGAAATTTATTTTAACTCTGGCTGTCAACGTCAAAAACACTACGAAAATCAAGTTACAAAACATGATTTATATTTAAAAAGTATACTTTATTTGTGTCACAAAAGCCACACTCACCACTGGTTTTGATGTTACATCATAACATATAAAGCAGCAGATAAGTTTGGAGGATGTTCCTGATGAGATTTATGGTGGCTAGTCAAGCAAAATGTACGTCGTTTCTTCCCTGCATTGAACTCTCTTGATGCGACATAACGCGCGCACGCCACACGACTATATATTATTTAATGTAACTTGCCTACTATATGGAATCATTTTGGCCCTTTTAAAGAAGCAAGCAGGCGCCAGGTGGATTTCAAAACCCAAATCTGTTGAGAGAAAAGACATATTATAGATCATATAGAAGGCTTATGATAGAAAAACGACTCATTTCAAATCACTGAATCGAGTGTAACGTGGGTGTGAATGAGAAGGACTTACAAAAACGTATGGTAGATTTATTTATGTATTTAAAAAAAAAATGAAAGAAGTGTAATATTCAATAGAAAAGTAAAAGGGAGAGAAATATATATAAGTGAGTATAATTCACAGATTTAGTAGCACAAGATTTTCCTTAGGGGATTATTTTTTTCCTTCTTTTTTTTTTAGTTCATTATTTTATACTTACACATACCATATTATTATAAAATATATTTCTTTAAAATGTTCATTCATGCAATTTAAGGGAGATTTGTACATTTGAATTGATATAATGTAGTATAAAATATATTATATGTGACCTCGTATTTTGTACATGAAAATATAATAATGTATAGAACCTTTTATAAATGTTAAGCATTATCAACATATGTATATATATATATATATATATATATATATATATATATATATATATATATATATATATATATATATATATATATATATATATATATATATATATATATATATATATATATATATATATATATATAAAGAGAGAGAGAGAGAGAGATATTGAGAGAGTATAAAGGTATATATAGACAGCTTGCAATACCTCCTCCTAGCTCTAGTACTAAATATATGTGGGCTTGTCTGCCTGTGTCTACTAGCAGCTCAAAGGCTCTTTTGGTTGATTAACACTTGGACACAGATGGTTTAGTTCCCTCCTATAGAGATGAGCACCTAATCAGGTGAAAACTTGAACCTGTGGCTGCTGCCTCACTTGGAAAAGGGATGCTTGTATTATAGAATGAGAGATATATATATATATTATTATATTATATACATATATGAGAGTTAGAGCGGCTTTACTCTTATGTCTCTGTTGGAAGCCAGTACGCGTGCTGGCTTTTGCATGATTGACAACTACTAGTCATGCCCGTTGGTCTGTGCATATTACACCCCGTTGTTATGTTATATATAATTTTTTCATACATTCTGTTTGAATTTTTTTTTCGTCTCTTTTTTTTTTTTTTTTCCTCTCATTTGTATTTTATATTATTTCTATCAACGTCGTTAAATTTTTCCACTTTATAACTTTTCAAAAAACAAAATATAATATATAATATCATACATATATATATTATATACAAAGAATTAGTATATAGCAAGCACTAAAAACATAAAAAAATAAATAAAACTCATTAGGGCATATAAATATAATATATATTTTTTAAATTGTTATTAAAAAAAATCCTTTAAATAAAATTATATATTATTCAGTCAAGTATAAATAAAATACAAAGGTAAATTTTTATTATTAATATTAAAATTTACCTTTGAGTTTTAATACAGTGTATTTTGCTGACCTTATTGTGATATATTATATTGATTTTAATAGCAGTTTCCCCCTTTATATGTATATATTTTAAAATTCTAAAATTAAAGAAAACAAGAAAAAATATATTTTTTCTTAACATTTAAATTCTTTGAGTATACCACAATAAAAGAAAGTTTTTGAGCCTGTTATTACTCAATTCATTTAGTACCTCCCTTATATATACAATTCATTGCATTATTGTGAGATTTCACCTTTTAACAATGCTATACAACAATAAGCTGCAGGTATTCTGGTGCAACTTGTAACGCTGAGGTAAAGGTGGGCGTTTCCTCATGTTCTGTGGGAACTCACTGTCTTCCTTATTTATGTCCTTCTGCAAGGGTCTCCCGCAGGGCGCGGTGCGTGGCTGTCGTTCTTTGTCTGCAACAACCCTAGCCTCAAGCCAATTCACATGTAATGAAATGAGAAGTATGCACCGCATGACGTTTTTAGTGCAGTGCATTGGCACTAATTTTTAACAAAATTTTAATATACATTTTTTTTTTATTATATATTAAAACAAATTTCTAAAAATATAATGTAAAATTTTAATATAAGAGATTTAATGATTAAGAATGGCCTATTTATCACTGATATGAGACTTTAGTCTGCAAAAAGTGATTATATTTACTGTGATTAAAGACAATTTTCTTATCTTCTTTCAACAGATAATGGTAAATAATAGTCAATTTGTATCTTGATATCTTGCTGGCACTGAATTTTACATAAAATCACAATAATTAACATTAATTTATATTTGATTAAATTTGGTGTAAATTAAAATTGTTAATTGTTAAGTCAGTTTAATTTAATTTGAGTGCTACGTTAAGGTGCATTTCCATGCATGGAGTGGGAAAAGCGAGAAAAATCGCGTGCTGCAGCCAATCAGAGGCTCGGGATTTCTTTGCCTTGCATGCAGCGATTTTATCGCCAACATGCATGGCCGCCATTCAGATTGAAGCAAATACGCTTTTCTCGCCCCGCCAAGCCCCGCTCGACATCGATCCATGGAAATGCACCTTTAATTTAATAGTAATGGTAGTGTGGAAACGACTTTATAAATTGTCAACATTCCAACCAGCATATTTTAACAGGCTGTGGTTTTATGTGACCTATAAAACGTGAAAAATTCCTGATAATTAAGATCCATGGAAAATTACAGCGATGGCAGCCTTTACTGTGGTCACAGCATGACATATAGCACCTAAGCAAGAAGCACCAAGTGATGGAAAATCAGTGTTTAGTAACAGCCACCATAAGATAAAATAAGTAATATAGACTATCCATCAGTCGTGGCTTTAGCAAACTTTTAGAAGACCAGGAAGAAGATGCAGACTAAAAATCAATAAATAAGTGAAGATTAACGTTCTCTATAACATTTACAGATATTTGCAGGAATACTTAAACCAGCCAAACAAGAGAAACTTACACAGCAATGTCCTATTTAGTATGTTATTATGCAGGTTATAATTATGTAGAAGATTATTGAAACATCCATCCTTATATAGTAATATTGTACATCTCAGATCACGGTGATTTACAAGGAAATTTTCCAAGTCTATGTACTAAAAGTTATATTCGTATTTTAATTTTAAAAGTACAGTCATTTTAATACACATACACGAGTGCGTATTTTGTTGTAAAGGCGGATTCAGATGGCGACAACGGCGATGCGACGCGATTTTGTCACACAAGCTGTGAAATTCTATGCGGAAGGGAATTCGCCATTGCCGCGGCGAATATCACATTAAATTACGATGCTATTTTTTTTTTAGTCGCCAAACATGACCACCAATGGATGTTACAGCAAGTGCGCATTATTCGCTTAGCGTCACAGGCTGGAAATCGCCATGTGAATCCGCCTTAAATGTTTTCGCAATCGCTAAGCATTAAATAAATATTTTCCCATTCATACAGGTGACAAACAGTATAATAAAATGTGCCCAAATCTTTTTAATGATTGGATGATAAAAATTATCTCATTATATTTTTCACTCCAGAGAAAATAAATAAATAAAATGTGATATGTTTTAAACATTCTTCAGATCATATGGATTATGAAACAAATCATATTTCTATATAGAATTTTTTTATAATATTTTGTGTTTTTTTTTTATTTATAGTTTAAAAAATTTAGAGTTAGCAGTCCCAATTTTTGTAAAAAGGATTGAGTTCAATTTTTTCCCTTTTATTAAAAATTATTAAAAATATATAATCATATTAAGCTGGCAGCAATAAGCAGCTTATTTACATGTATATTTTTAATTTTTACTGTACGCATTGATGTTTTTAATGTTTTTATTTATTATATAAGCATTAATAGTTATTGTGAATATAATCAATGCTAATTCTTTTGTTTTTAACTTAGTTTTATTTAATTACCATGAGTACTGATCATATTATAAACTGAGCTGCTTTTTTATTAATCTTTTTAATTAGAATTACATTAATCCACCAACTGCTACATAATAATATATGGCATAAATGACACATGACACATGGCACATGACATAAATACTTTTAATAATCATAATTTGATTTTTGTTTTCTTTTGATTTTCTATGGCTCTGTTGTTATTCTGAAATTTTGATCTAACATTAATAACAATACGTTTTTTTTTTTCCTTTTTCTGGTTGTATAAATAACTTTGATTTTTTATTTAATTTGTTATGTACCACAAATTAATTATATTAAATAAATATTTTTATCTTGTCTTAAATTTCTCTACATGAATTAGATTAATTTTAATTTCCCCGGTTACGAGTTTTTCAAACTCTTGAAGTTTACTGTACAGTGTACTGATAGTAAATGTTTTTTGAAACCTTTGAATGTTATTTCAATTGATGAACGCGGGCTCTTCAATTTAGGAGAGTTGATAAACGTGGATTTTATTGTACAACCCTCCTTTCGCTATACTTGGAGGCTCGTCGAAAGTAATTTTATGTGAGGGTTTGCTCATTGTGGAATGCATTGCCACGTACTGGATATTAGATCGACAAATGGTATGTCTTGTTTTACACTAAATTGAAGGCATACATTTATGGTTTGTAAATACTTAGTAATTTAAGACAAGTGTAAAAACTATAAGCTTATATAATATAATGATATTTTTTAATGATTTCCATATATATTTAATTGATTGTTGTTTCCTTTGTACTGTGTTTTCAGGGATTTACTGCTCTTCTTTCGGGAAGTGATTTGTTCTTATTGGACTGTTTGTAAATCTCCTGCCTCTGACTTGTTATTTATTATGAGCAAAATATAATTAAATAAAATAATAAAATTGTATGTTGTATAATATGCCATATGTTTATTTTTTCTGAAGCACACAAATCATTCATTTTCTTTCTTCATGTTTACCATGTTTTGGTATAAGGAAATAGTCTTTATGTACCTGGTCAGGTATTTTAATCATACCCTACCACTGTATATCAGCAGTTTCACACGGTTAGCACGTGTTTTACAGCTTATTTTTTTTATTTTTATGCCGAAACAGAATTACTACTTGTCCTAAAATTAAAACCTTTATATAAAAAATTAGAGTTTTGTGTCAGAAAAAAATAATCTTTACAAATTAATGTTATTGAATTCGGTAGGAAATAAAATCAAGCAAACAAGCGTGGACTTTAGAGAGTAATGGTTGTATTATAAATCCTGTGAGAGCAAACTTGGTCAGTTTTCATAATAGTTAGTGTTTATTTTACTTGCAAAATACTGTAGCACTGGACCAAGATATTGTAAGTACATTATTTTCTTTTATTGTAACTCGGTATAGACACCAAGAACTTTACTCTTGCCTTGTTTTCAGGCGTTACCAAACGCAGTCTATGGAAGCGTGGTGAATTAAAATTCTTCTGATATGGGTAGACTGGGTGCTCTCCTTACATGTCCCAAAACTGCAAATTTGCATGTTTTTTTTTTCTATTGAAGCTGCAGGCTGCATGCAGCTCTAACAAGTGAGGCAAGAGTTCATGCTTTGCCATTGGTGTACATTAATTCTAACATTAAAAAAGAGAGAAAAGTATCATATATGTTAACGCATGGTTTAAATATTATATAGAGAAAAATAAAATTAAGATTCATCAAAATTTTATGAATATGACATGTATTTTATATAACAGTAAGTATATATATAATATAGTATATAATATCTCAAAATTATATTTTCCGTGCGCGCACATATATGTCTAAAATATTGCCAGGTTCATACATAAGTAAATCAGGTAAAAGGTAAACAATTCAGGATTTATCTTATAATAATAATTATATTATGTACATGGAGGTTATATAATATTCAATTGATTATTATTTCCCTTAAACTTCCAAAAAATGCCATAATCACTAATAATTATTTTATCAATTTCAAATCCTTATAATTTATATTTTACAAATGTATTTTTTAACTAAAAAATTTAGTTGAAAATGTTTCAATTTATACATAAAAAACTTATATACATAGTGATCGAGATATTCATTAATCTTTTGAAACTTCTTTAATCTCAGCTGGTAAGTTACGGTCGAGAAAATAACCTCAAAATAAATAACACAGGGAAGAAAGCTCCAGTTAGCACAAACAGAAAAAGATCTTACATTTTTTTTTTTCTTCATCGTACAAAAGTCAAACGTTGAGTTTCTCAGTAGCGGGGTTCCTTTGTTAATCCGTCGCTCTTCATTTGTCCAGGTAACCTACTGTGAGACTTTTGTGTTGCTTATAAAAGAGCCTGCAGGGTAATAATAGCGGGGTACTTCAAATAATTGAGGACTCATGTAACAAAATTGTAGCTTCGGTTACACTAATTGTAAGTCTTATTTAGAAAAAAGGTGTGTCGCGGTGTGACGCAGGGAATTGACTAGGACCTCCCTATATGTATTCATCATGTCAAAATCTATTGTTGCTCTTATTATTATACTATAAAATGTTTCATATATATGTTCTTTACTGCTTCTATATGCACAAAAAATTTTAATATTTGTTAAATATAAATTATTTTAATATATTACAAGTAACATTACATAATTGATTAAAATATAGATATTTTATAAATGAAAAATATTAAAGAAAGTTGAGTTTATCATATTTATTTATTTATTTTTTCTTTCACAATACAGATATGCAATATATATATATTTTTATTAATTGCAAAAATCTCTTCTTCCATTTCCAAAAAAGTGTGTTGTTGACTTGCTTGTCCGTAAAATATAAACCTTATCAGAAGTAAAAGAAGTTTTTTCAACTTAAATTTATTAATTAAATTATTTAATATTATTAGTAATTAAATTTAATTAATTTTTATTATTTATAATCCTGCCATAATATCTTACCTTAAGGTTAGGCAGCTTGTTGAGAATTAAAGTAGTGCAGGTCACATACACATCAGGGGCAAGTTGATCGTTCATTAGGAAAAGAACTTGAAATACAGGGCATATCATCAGCCAAGGTGCAGTTATCATCTAATATAATACACATAAAAATCAAGGTTAACAAAACGATATCCAATGGAATATTAAAAGAGCTTATAATCTTACATAAAACTTGTGTGTTAAATGTTTAAAAAAATATATTAATTTAAAATTTAAATGTTTAATATTGTCAATTAGTTTCTGATTTTTTTTATTAGCATCTAACACTCTTAAAATTGTGCTGTAAATCATTGTGTGACGTCATAATCATGTAAATATTTAACACGCAATCATACGGAAAGGCATTACATGAATATGACGTAACAGCGTCTTACTCTTCGATTTTGAAGATTTTATATACAGGGTTAAAACAAAGCTGTACAATTGAACGGTACATATAATAAGTCGAAGTCCTCTATATATCTGTGAATATTACATTATGTATTTATATATTTTATATTATATGCAATAACATATTTTATCAGTTTGTCAATTATATAAAAAAAGACACTTAAATTCTAGAAGAAGTAACTTTTAAATGAAGGTATAAAAAATATATTTTGGGACAAATTTATCAGATTTTTGTTTCATCGCTGTCAGTTTCCCGAATGTTGTGTTCTTCAATCACAAGAACTCGAGACCTTGCTTTTTCTGTTATATTAACACACAAATATACAGTATAAGAGTATATGAATTAAATATTGTGGCTGGGAGAGGGCGCAGATGAGGTCACGTGTCCTCGAGGGTCCTTGGCTACAACGTTGTGAAGTGCTTGCACCCTCTGCCAGGTGTGAAAGTATGCAGCATCTGCAGCACTGCAAGTTAATCGAACTGTTAACGCAGCTTATTATATGACAATATCTTATATAGTTTAACAAATGTAAAATTATCACCGGAAATGGAAGGAATGGGGTACTGACCAAAAAAAAAGTATCAAGTTTTTGTCAACATTTCAAAAGGCACGAGAATTTCATGAAGAACAAGCCCTATTACAGCATTCTACGACAATTTCCTGATTTTATATGAAATTTTGAAACCTCTCAAAAATGACGTCATAGCATTGAATCTTAAATGGGAAAATAGACCAGTTAACATTGCCAAATCCCATACTTAATATTGAAATGTAACCAAACCTTAATTTGCAAGGTTTTTATGTGCACTAGAATCACGATAATGAAGGTTTCAAATTCCTACCTCAATAACTTTTCATTTTAGCAATGTTAACTGATGCATTTTCCCATTTAAGATTCAATGCTATGACGTCATCAAAAAAGTTTTAAAAATTCATATAAAATCAGTAAATTGTCGTAGAATGCTCTAATAGGGCTCGTTTTTCATACAATCCACATTACTTTTTTACTAGTATTGCTAACTCAAATACCGGTCAGTACTCCATTTGGCTAAACTATGATCATAAAAAATCTAATACTTTGCAGATGGCTACTTTTGATAGTAATCTTACTTTTTTTAACTTGTATACATTTACATGAATAATAAAGCACAATTAAAATAATTATAACAAATTTTTTTTCACTTTTTGTTTAAGAAAAAGAAAATTTAAAAAACCAACGATATTTGCATATTGTTCTAAAATTAATTTAGGAATTTAAAAAAATAGGTAAAAATAAAATTGAATATCTGTGCAAATATATAACTATATATAGGTACAGATCCAGAAAATAAGATTCGAAGACCATTATATGAAATGAGATTTTTACTACAGTAAAAATACTATAATAAAAATTGATTAATACCTGTATGTTAAGTAAAGAACTCACACTTCCACAACTTATTTAAATACAGCTAGCTGAAATATTTTGCAAAATACTAAACAAAACTCAATCGTTTCTTTTTATTTGCTCTGCGAATTCGCATTCACGAAATATTATAATTATATTATTCTTATGGAAATATCTTGTTTTTCTAGTTCAGCAAATTTCAAGTTTTTTTATCATAGAAATTATATCCTTATAAATATTATGGTAAATATATATAAAAAAATGAGCAACTATAATATTTAAATTTATTTATAAATTTTTAATAACAGAATGATATTACACACATAAAATGTGACATTCGTTAATTTTTATTTTTCCTCGCGATATACGTCATAAGCTTACAGTGTGAAATGAAGCGGTTATCACACGGTTCCATAAGTCCATATCTCTCTGGTCCAGCGTCGCTATCACCCTAGCAGGAAGGGTGGATATATGTATTCACCCCCTCCAGACCGTGGTTGTATGTGACTCTCCTGCCAGCCACCCGCCCCCACTCGGAACCAATGGCTTGGACGGCCGTAAATTATATTTCTCTCTCCCTCTCTTCTCTCTCTCTTTAACTTTCTGGTTCGGTCTCTCGCCTCTTCGTATGTATTTTATAACTGATGCAATTCAAATGTTCGCACATTATGTTATATAAAATTTATATATGTATATGTTGTGGTGATATCAACAAAATATCTTTGTATCCTATATACTGCTATAACAATTTATCATATTAGCTATATAGTGTTACAAATCAACACTATATTCATTGTATATGTAATGATAGATAAAAATGACCGTTGTTAAATATCATATGAAGCTATAATATATGTATTTATATTCAAACACAGTATACAGTACTCTGTATATTATTATGAATTGAATGATTGTATAAAAATTTTGACTCAAAATAGAAAATCAACACAAAATAAAACATAATTTAACTTACATAATTATTAATTTGAATAGTAGGGAGCAAAACTGCACTTAAAAATTTAAATATGAAGGAGGAATTTTTCTAACATAATTTTAAAATTTCCAATAAGAACAGATATAAAAAAAAATTCAAAAGCTGCATCATGGGGTAATAAATTAAGAATGATTGAATGGCAAAGTCAAAAGAAGATACCTTCGTTATTTGATTTGGTAAGAGAGTATTTTTTTATTTAGGGTTGTTCTGATTGATTTCAAAATATCACAAATGGCTTTATTAGGTTGATTTACCACGAATTATGTAGTGCGCACCTAATAAAATTTTCCTATCATTTTGGTTTAATTTTGGTTTAATTTTAAATTTTAGAGACTCTCAAAAAGGGTTGAAAAAATTGTTTCATCGTAATACACAAAAATGTATCGTTTATCAGGGTGCAAAGTTTCAAAGCTCCCCAAAAAACTCTTCAATGCAAAATCCATGCCCGAAAATTCGGACACAAATTGTGACCCATCGGATCCTTGTATAAATAATCATTACATGCTTAAATATTGTAGTAACAGAATACGGAAGTAAGAATCCATGGTTGGTATTCACGAAGAGTTAAGGAGCGTTTTAGGGAGAGATATTTTAAAAAGCGTTTTTCTTACCTGTTACCTGGTATAAAAAACGCTTCTTAAAATATCTCTCCTTAAAACGTTCCTTAACTCTTCGTGAATCCCACCCATACTTATACATTTTTTAAAAAAAGACGTTAAACTATCCTCAAGCTTTAAGCTTTAATTCGTTTAGTTTTTTATTACATTTTTTAAAGTCAGAATTTAGTGCAAATATGATTTTGATGATATTTAAGTTATTTTAAATGGAAGTGACGTTAAAGCTAGCAGAGCACATCTACAAGATCAGAAAAGAGGGCTGGATGCAAGTTACTGGAAAATTGTCATGCCTAGCTGCTGCCACAGCCCGTATATAAACATTCTTATGCTCACTTGCCTCTACCACATCATATTTTCCTGCTGCAGTATGTAGCAACTATAGTAAAATTGATATTACATTCCCTTTGAAAGTAGCCTCAAATGTAGTTTTTTTTGTTTTTTTTTTTTACTTCAGCGTTGAAATTTCATAAATAATAAACATTTCTGTAAAGTTTCAGATCTGAATTAGGAACAGAATAGACATAAACTTCATAGTTCCGGCTAATTCAAGAGGACACGTTAAATTAATTTTACTGTATAGTTATAACCATGCAAGTGATAGTAGCCACAAAATACAACCAAAAGAATAACTTGCCTTCAAGCTCGCATAAAATACTTCACTTCTGCCTGCTTCCAATATTACACCCCCTCCTTTCCTCCCACAAAAAAATTCTCACCCATATACTTTACCATTTATTCCCCTCAATCTGACATAACTTTTTCAAGCATAAAAATTATTACTATATGTTGTAGGACATATTGCTTTTCACCATTTCCGGTTTTATATACAGTATATAGTGTTATACATAAAAATATGAAAAGAACACAACAAAGCTATATATGTTGTATAAAAATATACTTAAAGATGTTATATATTGTTTATTATCTTTAAGGGGTGAGTTGATAGCATAAACATGATAACAAAGCAATTTAACAATACTCTAATTATTAATATACATAAACATTATAAACAACTATATACACTTGTACATACATTTTTTCTGTTTGTTTCACTGTTATATTTGTTATTAACGTGGCATGTGTTTTATTATATTCACGTGCATTGCTAAATTTATTTATTTTTCATTTACCCAAGTACATATTATATACTATTTACATATAAATGACAAACAATTGAGGTGAAAAGGATTCAATACATGACACAAGTAGCACCATAACACATCTAGCATATGGTATTTCATCCATTTAAAAAAAAAAAAAAAAAAAAAAAAAAAAAAAAACAATATATTTTATGAAATCATAATAAAAATAAATATCTGTATTATGGTGCATAGAGTTTGCCATGCTAAGAAAACCATGCAAACTGCACTTTGGTCAGTAAAAAAATTATTGTTCTGCATGGTACTTGAACTTCACAAGCTAAATTCCAACCCACTACTTTCAGATTCAAATACAAAGTGGCATATATACATGATGCACTTTGCTAGTACATTATTCTTTTCGATTAAAATTAGGCACAGTGGTTAGCACATGCAAATTGTAATCAGAAAGTTCAATCCTAGATATCGTGATTTTTTTTTTCCAAAATTGCTTTTTTAAAGAAAATCAAGTCGTGGCAATTGGGGGAGATTAATGTCATCCTCGAGAAAGTACTGACCATCCTGACTGAAGTCTCCATGGTTTCTTCACTCACAAATATGCAAATGATGGGATAGGCCATGTCCATTCTAGTTTTAAGTGGAAGTCCCCACACAAAATTTTAAGCAACCCGTCGGGTGTACAACAGAACCTGAAAGTTCATTAAAGTTTAAGGGAAGAAAAATATATTGAGTATGAAAACACTTAATTAAAAATTTAATGAACCAATCCAGCCGTTTTTTTAATAATTAATGTATTATTATAATAAATATAATGTTATCATTGATGTAATACACTTAACCGTAACATAACAAGGGAAGGGGGGAGGGGTCGAGATGACCCGTAACTCTTTTAAAGCTTGAAAAAAGTGTGAAATACTTCTCCAAAATTATAAAAAAATTGTAATTCTTAGTTATCCACCCAGCAATGTATTTCCGCAAAAAGAAATAGTGAAAAAACTTATTACTTTTTTATACAAGTGATTTAAATAGCGAGTCGTTTCGACCCTTCCCCCTCCCCCCTTGGTATTGCATGTGACAAAAAAATCGCTTGGTAATTCAAGTGGGCTCAAAGATCTTGAATAATATATAATAACAATTTGCAACCAAGTTTAGTACTCGATTTATGGTACTGATTTTTTTATTATATAAAATAAAAATTAATTTCAAAATGAATTTCTTTTTTGAAAATCAATTATTTCATTTTAAAAAATCAAGGCTAAAATTAAAAAAAAAAACATTAAATTTGAAATTAAAAAAAAAAAAAAAAAATGCTCGATGTAAACATTTCAGAACTATTATACGTTCCTTGCACATTACAATTACAAGAGCTTTGCAATTTAAGCTTGACATCACCTTTGTCATGATTACGGTAAGGCAGCGTGCCATCTCTCTCCTCTCATTTCTACCCCTACAAACTGACTAACTAACTGAGCGAGGAGTGCCGTCGTCGTGATGGCAGTTAACGAGGTAACGAAATTCTCTCTCTCTCTCTCTCTCTCTCTCTCTATCTCTCTCTCTCTCTCTCTCTCTCTCTCTCTCTCTCTCTCTCTCTCTCTCTCTCTCTCTCTCTCTCTCTCTCTCTCTCTCTCTCCTCTATCACCCTCTATGAGTCAATGATATTTGCTTTAATTATACTGTCAAATGCAATGTTACCAATTACAAGGAATTAAACTGTTTGTATAACAGAACTATATGTACATAAAAGTTTGTTTGTATAATATATTATTAAAAAAAAGAAAGATATGAATATTATATAAGAAATTATTTAAATATATTGTAGAATTAAAATTTAACCAATTTTTTAATACATGTAATTTTCTATATAAAATTAATAATTTGTAATATACTTAAAATAATTTAACTGTAAATGAAGTAGTGTTATATGTGTAAATAATATGATTAACAATAGAATTATTAAATTTGCATAACAATGGTATACTGTATGCAATGACCATTGCAGACTGTATGTAATAGTTAACGATTGTTGAGCTTGTAGAGGGGAGAGAGTGTGGGTGGGTATGCGAGATTTGATGTAGTAACAAGGGCCCTCCCTATAAACCTCTGTCTTTTTCTCTTCAGTCTTTTGTTCTGTCAATCAGTTTTAATGCTCTTTACAAGTGCACACAAATATTATATACAGAGGGGAGTTATGATAAGATTATAGTAAGATAATGTTCAAAAGTTATTATATCATAATCTTTTTATTATGTGTAAAAGCTTAATAATGTCCTTCTAAATATACTTACGTCAATTCCATATTTTTATTCTACATTATTTAGTTATGAATTAAAATAAAAAACAATAAAATAATGAATTATTTTAAAAATTGATGCAATTTTTATTATTATTTGTGTGAATGTGTGTACAGTTTTAGAGTTTTTCTGAATTTTTATTTTTTATTCCTGCCCCAAAATTACGAATAAGTTATGGGAATTAGCATCTTCTTGCCAATTGTTACTTCAATTTTAGCAATTTGTTGTTAATCTGTTAAATTTATTTTGTCTGTTTCGGTTCCATATTGTTATTACCATTTTTATTTTGTAAAATAAAAATATAAAGTGCCACTACAATGACCATCAGCCCCAACATGACCGAGCTTTGTACCCCTCTCCCCCATCCCCATAATTATGTGCCGTTATTTATTAATAATTATAAGTAATTAAAAAAACAAACTAAAATTACATACCCTTGATAGTGAACAGGTCTCTTTAGCTTGTGTAAATATTGTTGCTACAGAAGACAGCTGCTGCTAACCAACGTTCCTCGGGGTGTCCCACTGGGATGTCCTAGGTTGGGCGCGGTCCAATCTTCCGGTCCAGTCGTCTGTCGTCACATCACTTCACACACACTATAAATATAAACGTTAACTTCGCCAATAATAGAACTAAATAATAATATTTTATTATTCTTATTCATTATGATTTTTATATTTTAAACGAAGCATAAGAAAATTGTTTAATCGATTTCAACACACCTGATGTGATTCGTTCAGTATATACAAACCGCTGAGTTATTGTCAGAACTCTGTATATTATTATAATATATATATATATATATATATGGTGGACGACATTTATGATGGGAGCTTCTGTATGACAAAGCTTATTCATTTCTATTGATGATTGAGAGAGAGAGAGAGAGATAGAGAGAGAGAGAGAGAGAGAGAGAGAGAGAGAGAGAGAGAGAGAGAGAGAGAGAGAGAGAGAGAGAGAGAGAGAGAGAGAGAGAGAGAGAGAGAGAGAGAGAGAGCGTGGTCATATCCTTACATATATATAGAAGTGAAGTCAAGAACCCTCTAAAGAAATCATTAAACCGTCAAATTTATACCAAATAAATACAAACACACGCGTCGCTCTCTTATCATAAATTATAACGATATAATATTTTTAAATTTTACATATAAATTTCATCAATATTTGATGTACTGAAATCTAATTTATTCGATGTATAATTATTATATTTAATTATGATTGATATATACAATTTAATAATATATTAAATTTATCTCTGTCTTTTTACTTAATAAAATTCAAGTCACATTTCTTTTACAGTATTCACATTATATAATATATTATAGCAGAAGGATTTTTATATATATAATATGAATTTAACAAAAAAAAAATCTTAACTTGAATTTTATTTAAAATGTCTACAAATTTTATAAATTTAATTTAGAATTCTTTGTTTCATTATTGAATTTCTTTTGATATTTCTTTTATTTGAAGACTATTATTTTGCTTGATGAATTGGATTAGTGTGATTTTATTACAAAAGTCAAAAGGATTTTACAAGAGAAAAACTGTAATAAGTATAAAGGAGAGACAAAAAAAAAAACATAAAAAGTAAATGTTTCTTCTTGATCTTGTGTTCAGGTCACGAAAGGCTGAAATTAACGTACACAGACAAGCAATCTGTTACATAAAATTGCTAGTTTCACCGCAAATGCAGCAAGTTGATTCGAGCGTGCGAGTTTCGCGTGAGAAGAAAACTGATTGCGTTACATTTCTTTGGAAATATGAATTTTACCTTTTATGGGCTTTAAAAAAACAGCATTATATGCAGTATGTAATTATAATTTTTAAAATAAAAATTAGGTACTGTATACATAAGTTTCATACCTACTTTATATCTATAATGGGTGCGATTCACGAAGCAGTTATATAGCCAGGTTTCTGTAACCACGTTTAGCTTCACCACATTTAACTAGGTGCTTTAACAAGTAAAATTGCAGGTATAGCTAAAGAAACCTGGCCGACTAACTTCTTCGTGAAACGCCTCCATTAAACATGCACGTTACGTTATTACTGATGAAAATGTATTAGGCCCTTGCATGTGACGTCAAATCGGGAGTTTCAACGGTCGTCGGCATCCTTGTTGGTGGAGCATAGGACAAAAGATTAAAATATATTTAAAAATACATTAAAATAAAATAAAAATTTTGAGGTGAGCAAAAGTTTGTAAATTTAATTTTAAGCATTGTTCACCTCACATTCTTTGATTTTAAATAAATTTATAATTTAATTTTTTTTAATTTTTTGCCTGCATGCAGAATTCCCTGCCACTCCACCTTCATGGCGGCCTGCGCGCGCATGTTTTTTCTCTCATCTTCTGTGAACTATAAGACTGATTGCGTTGCTCATGCAACAACCTTATAGCTGCGAATTAAACCAACTTTTACCTGAAATCGCTTATGTTTCAAGCAAGACCCTAATTATTTTATATATTTACTATATACTTGTATATGCAGTATACTCACTTGCCTACTCTTTTCATTCGAAAACTTTCGAAATCCTATATAAATATTACCATATAATAAAGAATACCGATATTACTATAAATTTATTAATTATAATATTATTTATAATAACTTGCGATGCATATTTATATTATATCTGTAGTATTTGCTTATACGATACTGACGGAAGCATTGAAACTTCATATAGGAGATAAATACTTCAGCTATATTGCACCAAAGAATTCGAAGTGATATATTCTAATGCAAATACGCTAGAAATATATGGTAAAGGTAGCAAAGTAGATCTATTTCATTGGATATAAAACTGAAATAAAAAGAGCTCGTATAATGATGGTGTTAAAATGACTATTTGAAAACATTAATTTAACACATTAAATGTTATCACATAATTATGAGGATGAAATTAATATTGATAAAAATACTGTATAATAATTAACGTTAATATATTTTTAAGTACTATAATAATTATTAAGTTTT